>BMAO01022012.1:0-21284 GCA_019973975.1 Trichonephila clavata
AATTTATGTGAATAAATTGAATGGCTGAGGATTGCATAGTTTGGAAGTTACCAAATGATGAAGTTTGCTATCAAATTATTCAAATAAAGGAATCGTACAAATAGATAAATTTTGTTCTCAATATCGGATGAAAATAAGTTTCAATTCATGCCAAAAAACAAACTAACTCAAAAGTATTGTTGCATACATTCCTCCTCGTGGGGTGATTGAGAACAAAATACAGTTGTAGAATCATGTATTTCTTTTGTCAGTACCTTAAGATTCACTAACATGCGATGTTGAAAATTCACTTCAATTAACTTTTATGAATTATAAAACACTATACATATTTTTGAACTCATAAGTTTTCAAAAATTTTGCTTTTTGAACTAATTTTATTTCAAATTATTTTCCTTGACAATGAACAATGCTACACAAATGGAATGGTCAACAAATAACTTAATATAAACTGCTATTTCTACAATTAAAGCTCCATTAAATTATTATAATGCTATAAAAAATGTTGCAAATTAAAATATATGCTATTTATATGGTATAGAAAGAACAGTTAATGCTAACAAAATAAACATTTACTCTTTTTTCTGGGTATAAAAAGACTCAGAGCCTCAACAAAATCTTGTGCAAGCCTCAGTTGCTTAGGAGTTGAAATTACAATAATAGGCATGCGGGTTAAAACCGCAAAGAGTAATCTCCGAGTTTCATTGAACAACTTTAAGACTTGGAGGAATGATTTTTCAATATCTACATAAAAAGAAAATTTTTTTACATTAAATATCTGTAAATATGTAGCTTACTTATAATTAAAAAACACTAGAAAAGGCACTTAATTGGTCGTTATATAGTAAATGGGCATTCTTTAACAAATTCATTAACTTTTTTACTTCATGTTCTATTAAATGAATATTGGAAATTTTTTTTTTAAATGATTTATGAGATTATTTCTATTTGGTCATAGTAATTTAGATTATGGAAAATTATGGTTAGCAAAATAAAATACATTATGGTAATGATAGAAAAAAATATAAATTTAAAATGCTGATCAATGAAATGTTTACTGTTGAGTTTTAAAAAAAATAAAGAGATACAATTAATACATCCATGGTGCAATTCCTATTATTCATATTTTGCATATATAACAAATTATTGCATTTTTTATGATTGTGACTTAATTTATCATTTCAATTCTTTACCAACACTAACATTATGAAGATGAGAGAAATGGATTCCTTTCTTTTATTAATTTATTATATTTTCATTTCATTTTATTTGATTTTGAATAATTCAAAAAAGCCCAAAATTTAAAAGGCAGAGTGCTAACAATAATAGAAAATATGTATTTTAGATTTAATGTTTCTCAAAGAGAGAAAAAAACTTCTCAAATAAATTCCTTAAAAATTTTCAAGGAAAGAAAACCTGAAACAAAAGGAAAATAACTATTCTATATGTAAAAAAAAAAAACTTTTTCAACAAAAAGTAAGAATTTTATTTTTCATTTTTTGTGAAAACTTGACATTTTCTTTTTTAAAAAAAATTCTGTTTTAGCCACTTATTAAGCATAATGTATTGTTTATACTAGCATTTTGCATTTATCAATGATTTCAATAAATTTTACAAATTTATGTGTGTGTGTATATGCATTCTTTTTTATTTAACTTTCACAAAAGAAAAGTATAGGTGTTGGATCACAAGTAATGTTTGATTTTGATTTGGCTAAATTCAAAGCAATATAAATGCATAAATTCAATTTTGATATCATTTTTTATAAAAATTATAAATAACTTGAAATTATGTTCTTTACTCTAAAGTCTATTAAACATATATTTTGTTTTTTAGTTTTCAGCGAAGTAATCAAGTATAAGTTATGAATTTGCCGTAAACTGCTTTTTGACTTTAGCCTCCAAGGAATAGTTGCAAATGCAATTCAAAAGATTTCTTCCATGTATATAGGATTTATAAATGAAGTCAAATTCAATGTTGTTGAAAGAAAAGCTTTTTAGTTTTGAAGATAAAGAGGGAAGTGATCAGCCAATGCAGATTGATAATGATTTGAAAACACTAATAGTCAGAATTCTTTATAACAAATAGAAAAAAACTAGCTGGTGGACTCCCCAGGGCACAGACAACTGAAGTGAAGCACCTAAAAAGATTCTCATTCTTGTGGGAAAAAGCACTTCCTCAACGGCTTAAAATGGAGTAACATACTCAATAATGTTTCAATAGGTTATCTTGATGTGCTTTTACTAGATCTTTCAACCACTGAGCACATATGGAATATTACTAAATGACAAACCCAGCATCATATGTAGACAGTAAAGATGGTAGTTTTTGTTTATATGATACTTTAGATGAGTATATTTTGAAAAAGTTTCAAAGACAGCATTGTTTTATGATTTTTTAAAATTCATTACTTTAGTGAGTTTTAAATTTACTAAATGCTATGCAACAATATGTACCTTATATATTGTTACGATTTTGGTATTTAAAAAATGTGTTTATAATGTTAAATTATGTCAAAATTACTATTCTGCTTGAAAAATAGTGCAGGATTAATGTTTATTGTATGTAAACATGTGAATTAGATCAATTGCTATGGGACCTTGTAAATAACATGGGGCTCTTTGGGTATCTCGCCAAATTGGTGAGATATCGTTTAGTTGGCAACTTATTTTGTCACCAAATTTGTTGCCAAGTGTCGCCAAATTTGGCGATATTTGACGACTTCCGGTTCCGGGCGGTTCTCCTATTTTCTGGAATGTTCTACCACTTTCGCCGTGTCTATATAAGGCATACTGAAATGCAACATGGGGCAGTTGTTATTCAGATTTCTTGAAGCTCAGGCGCGCCCGCAGCCTCTGTTACTTTACGGGTGATTCCGTTGTGATTTATGCCAAAGAGAGTACGAAAGCCTACGGCTTTGAATTTGATCTATTCCCCGCTGGATCAGTACATTGCGTTGTGTTACTGTTGTGTTGTATTACTGTGACTTCGGCTGTTCTGATGCCTTTCTGAACATTGTATTCTTCATTGGGCTGATAATAAAGAACTGTTTTATCGCTGTCCTGATCAAAGTCTATTCAATCTCTGAACCCAACAGTGAAATTCGTTACAATATAAAACTTATTTTCAAAAAGATAATTATTAAGTAATTATGAAGTATGGTTTGCAGATGTACAAGATCAGTTTTATCATAAAACAAGATAAATTTCCTTAAAAATATATATACTTTAAATCGCATAACATATTCCCTTAAATTTATTACTCTTTTAGAAGTTCATATAAAAAAATGTTTATTTTAATTGAAACAAGTTGATACAATATTTTGAGTTTTCATGTCTAATTAACTAAGAGACATTAATTTTTTTTTAAAAATGTACAAGTTTGAATTTAAAAGAAAAAATTATGTATTCCATTATTTATGGTTGAATTCTAAGGAGGCACATGCATATAAAATTAACAAAATAAATTAAATTCATTTTCACATTTGGGTATTTTACAGTGCTACCTTGAAAAGCACATAATCTTATGAATATTGTCAATGGTATTAAAAATAGAAAATTTTTATATATAATACCTGGTTTTCTTATAGTTATGTAATCTAATACATCCCATATCATGTATAATGGTTTTGTATGTCTAAGAAATAAGGAGAACAGGTTATTAGATACACAATAAATTTAGAAAATCTCAATAAGCACAAAACAAATGAAAAATAAGACACATATTCCTGCATACATTGATTACATCATATGCATTCTAAGAAACTCTAAGAAAAATAGTTCATGAATGTATTAGTTATGCTCGAAAGTCATAAAATTCATGCATATTCTTTTTATCACAAGATAAATTTTAAAAGAATAGTTTACAAATATATTAGAATAACATAAAATTCTAATTTACCATGAATTATAATTATAATGGTTAAAATTATAATTCAGGAATTACTTCACAGGAATCATTCTTAGAGTATGTGTTTATCAAAAAGGATCTAATTTTTCTGCATTCTTCAAATGGATTTTGCTTTAAAATTTAATTATAGAACTGAAGACTTAAAACAGAGACCTCAAACATTATATACTATAACCTATCAAAAGTCAATTAGTCATCTACAATTGAAATTTAAAATTTCTGTATTGAAAAGCAAACAAAAGTTTATGAAAAATAGTAATTCATTTCTATTTATGTTATTGGAAGGATAGCTAGTATTTGTATTACATATAAAAAAGTATTATGGGAGAAGAATGGGAAAAAAAGTACTATCTTATAAAAAAATTTCTAAGATTTGCATATAAAAGAATAATCTATAAATCTCTAGAATAGTTTATTTTAAGTGGTATTCTTCTTAAAGTGATACATAAGTTACAAAGAGAAATAAGGATAAAACATCAACCTTTGTAGTCTAATAATGCATCTTTTCTATGTATGTAACAAAACAAAAAAATTCTATTTTTTTTTTTCAAAAACAGAAAATTTATTGTTACATTTGTATCAGTAGATAATTGAAAAAAAATTGGAGAACAATTTTATTTATTTAATTCATTAATATTTATTGTCAATTTGTGCAGAAAATTTTGCACACATTGGATATGATCATGCTTTAGTGCCAATAAATCATTCTGTTTTTTTCTTGCAAAATATAAAAATGTTACCCCCTTTTTTTTGGGAGAAAACTTGTATAATAGCCCATGATGGAATAAGTAGATGTTCTGAAGTAATGACAACTCCATTCATCTAATTTCAAATTCCAAAGGTTGCTTGTCATGTTCTCAAAGAAAATGTTTCATATGACTAAATAATTACAAGCATTATGCAATTTTTTATTAAAGCTATATTTTCAACAACGTGTACCAAAATTTTAATTTCAATGATATCAAATATTTCACTTAAGAATATTTTTAAAAATATGCATCAATATATTTTTTTGTGTATCAAAAGATTGTTATTTCATAAAAATTAGTAATTATAGACATAACTGATTTGTATTTTTTATTCAACAAATACAATAGATAAACAATAGATAAACAAAGACACTTAAAATATCCACACCAGCTTATCCCTTTTTTCCTACTGACCAACCTAATAATGACTGCAAAAGTATATAAAAAAATATAGTCATCCTTCCAGAAAAGGCATTTACTATTGTATTAAAATTATGCCGATTTTTATGTTTTATTTAAATATTGTAATAAATGAAAATACACATACCTGCATTTACTTGGCATTAGACTCTCTTCCATGCCTGGAGAAAATAGATTTCAAATTTAAAAACAAAAATAATATTGGAAACATAAATATACATTTTAATAGCACTTCAATTACTATGCCAATTTTAAGTGTTATTTTTATTAAATTACTTTTATCTTTCCAAAAAAATATTATATTTCAAAAATAAATTAGTACATATATGCATTATCTTGTGCAATGATACATAAAAAATTACTTAACAGAAAGCATTAAAATTAGTTTTGTTTAGTAAGTTAATTTTTCATTGCATACATACAACATACATATTGACATTTATTGCTTTAAATACTGAGAGTAATATGAATCATACTTAAATAACCACTGCTATTTGATGAAGTACTGCACATGTCTGATGAATCTGACAGAGTTAATGATGACAAGTTTAATGAAATATTTTGATTTGACTCATCTTCTTCTCTACAAATAAAAATGAACCAGTTTTTTCACAATTAAAACTGTCTAGTAAACTATAAATATAGAATGATAATGTAACTTAATCTAGTAAGTGAAGTCTTTGAAAAAAATTAAAATGAGATCTTAATAAAACATACTTTTCAATGAAATTCAACAAAATCTTCTCAAATGCATGATCTAAGCAATCAAAATACTGATCACTATTTAATGAGAGAGAAGAAGGTATCCTGAATGGAGACATCAACTGAAAATAAAAAGAATTTAAGTAATAAGATATATTATGAGTTAACATTAATCTCGTATCAATTCTTTTTCTAGAACAATTCTACCTTTTACAAGAATTTTTAGTAAAAAGAGAATATGAATATATATATATAAACATCTTTCATAAAAAAATTTTTTTGTATATTTTACCATTTTTAAAGCTTTTTAGGGCTTTAAACACCATATTTATTCAAATATAATAACACCCCTAATTATCACAAGTTTTTGTGGAAAATGAAAGATTGTGTAAAACGGTTTATCAATATCCAATTTTAAGAAATTAAAATAAATTTAAAAGGAGAACTAATAAGAAGTGAATAATTTGTTACTTTACCAGTATTATAAACTTTTCAATACATGCATGAACCTGTAATTGCCCCATCCCACAAATATTTTTGCCTTCACTAGATTTTCAACAGGGTTAACATCAGAAAAAAGGTGCGGCTTAGATTCGAGTAAATACGGTACCATATATCATTAGCTCTTGTTCAATTTTCCGAAACAAGTACTTTAAAGTATTTTATTTTTAATAGTTCAAAGTATTTCAAAATGTTTAACTTTCATATTTTTAAGTTAATGTATTTTTAATTACCAAATCACAAGTGTTAATTACATCAGTCACTCACACTGCAAGGAATAGAGGTTAAAACCCAACAGGGCTAAGTACTCTTTAATTCTGTAACAAGGTTTTCTGAAACAAATTGAACTTTTTACATTTCTTTCAGTTTTACTGTGAAGAAATAAAATGAATTAAAATGTGAGTTCCAAAAGTGCTTTTAATTCATTTAAAAATAAATTTAACTTTGTACCCTGCTTCTCTGAGTACTACAATTATTTAAATAGTAGGTTGTCACTAATTTTAGTTTTTGAAAGAGCATATCGAAACACTTTCTACTAACTACTGAATCCTATACAGAGATTATTTATATTTAAATATTTGAAGCAGTATAATCAATTTTTTTTAAAAAAATCCCTTTTTAAGATGGTCTTGCTCTCAGCTGCTCTAAATATTTGTGAAAGTCATTACAAAAAATTAAAGCAGTAGCAGCAAATTTAAAAAGAATAAAAAAAAAATTATTATTGAACTTTATTTTTTCATTAAAATGATATTTCTGTGCATATTTTAAAAAGCTCTGAATTTGAAGAAAAAATTAATAGTTTTATAAAAGCCTGCTCATTTTTTAAATTAAAAATCTTTTAGTATAAAGCTTGTTTCATTACGTATTATATTTTTATATTTTATACATAATTTTAAATTTTATAAAGCGTTATTGCAAAATTAAGGATATAAGTAAGGAAATCTTAAAAATAAATTTTTATGGAAGTTTCAATAATTTTATGGAAAAAAATTATATATTTTAAATGCATATGAAATTTCTTAACTTAAAAACAATAACATATTAGCCCATGTGGAAAAATACTTAAAATGTCGTAAACTAGTATCAAACAGCCTTGTATGTTTATGTGTTTATTTTAATCTCACACATAAATTGCTCCTCAAGCTGTATGAATCTAAACTTGAATGTACCACAATTACAAAACAACCCTCTGCATATTGCAATATTTACGCAAATTTTCAGCCTAATGCAGATATTATCATGTCATGGTTGGTTGAGGCAGATGCTACTGATATTTATGTAAGATTTTTCGTAAAGGTAATTGTCTCTTTTTGATTTAATTCTGGTTCAAGATGATGTTCCATTGAATGTCTTTGGGAAGTAAAACTTTGAACCTTTTATTTTAAGGCAAAACTTGCAATTTATTTCTTTCATCAGTGTAAGTAATGCTAAACAAAAAGGGAGCAACATTATTCATGTGAGATCCTTTTTCATATTAACAACCTCACATATAAATTGCTTACTTTTAGAGTGCTTCTTTTAGATATGTTTCACTCCAACACTACTGCTAACAAATATGAGCCCATTGTATAGATGAATACAGATTGTATATGCATCTATACAATGTATAGATCTATACAATCTATACATTGTATAGTTGCACATAGATTTTTGATAAAAATATGAAAACACAAAATAAATATTCAAAGACTCAAACTTACACATTCATTCTTGTGAAAGCCAGAATGAATATTTTTCCTAAAAAAAAATATGAATTAGTAAATAATTTTTTTTCACACACAATTTTAAAATTATGATGGTACATCCTGAAAATCACAAGTGGATTTCAAGGAAATATTTGAAAAGCTTTTTTAAAAAAAACATTGTATAGTATAATATTATTTATATATATAATTACATATAGAAGTACAAGTGATACTAATAAACATTGTTATTTACATGTATAAAAAAAGATTCAACATGAATTTTTAAGATAACCACAGAGACAGGGCCGCCGCGTGGGGGTGGCAAAATTGTTCACCGCACAAGGGCGCCTGGGCCAGGGGGTGCCAAAATTTATAGTACTTATAGTTTTTTTTAATTTAATGTTACTGAAATAAAAGTTGTAAATTATACACTTACAATTTTGCATGTTTTATATTTTCTGAGCAATAAAATAAGATTTAATTTTAGTTTTATTTTACTTTTGTTTTCATTTCTGTGGGTGTTTTTCATTTGTGTAAAACAAAATTTGATTGCCGATATGAGGTTTTCGCGCTATTACACGGAACGTGTTAATAAAACGTGTTCTCAAAAATTACTAGTAATTATAGCTCTTTTTCATTAAAAGTTTATAATTATTATGTATCTGAGATGTTTTCAATGTTTCAATTGCTTATAACAAATGCTTTTTAGTAATTCGTATTAATATTTTGGTTTAATTTACTTTAATATTTTTGAATCATCAGAAAGAAGAAAAAATTTCACACTAAATTCTTAAAAATAAATTTTCCGCAAAAAAAAAAGTTTTTAAATTTTCAATTAAATTAGTTTCTTTATCTGAATCTTTATTTAGTAGCAAATGACATAAATGGTCTTTCGACTTTCAAATAGTATATTGAAAGATTTTTTGTATATGGAATGAAAACTAAACTTTTTTATTTAGAGCAATAAATATATTTTAGAAACATGTTCTCAAAAAAAGAAGGAAAAAAAGGCTATGGAGCACAAAATAGAAAAAGGAAATTGCAACGAGTGGAAGCTAATCAGAAACTGGTGGGATCTTTAAATAAATATCTTAGAAACATAATAGGATTAGACGGACAAGCAATTGAACCAGTACCATTAACATCAACATCTGGTTTGAAATTTCATAATGAAAATTTATCTCAAAATGTAATTTTATCAGAATATGATCAAGAAGAGAGAAGCTACGATTGTACCAATAGAAAATTTAGATGTTGATAAGAAAATTCGCCTGGTAATAACGTAATATCTCAACACGAAGATTTTGGCTTTGAATTAAACGATCCAGCTACCTGACCCGATACAATTTCTATAAAAATTAGGGATTATTTAATTGAAAAGGACCCTTCTAGCTTGATAACCAAGCATTTTCTGAGAAATAATTATGTCAGGTAAAGTTTTCAGAATCGTTCTATTATAGATCATTACCAAATTGAGAAAAATATTTAGAAATTATTTAGTATATTCAAATTCCCGAAACGCAGTTTTTTTTTTCTCTTCCCATGTAAACTATTCAGTGAGAAGTATTCACAGCTTATTAAGGATGGAATTAATGATTGGGCACATTTAACCCACATTTTTGAAAATACATGAAAGCAGTACATCTCAACTTAAACATAGCTCAAAATGCAGTGAATTCAAAATGCCTTTGCGTAATTTATGTACCATTGAGGCATCTCAACAAAGACTTTATGTTGCAGAAAATATTTACTGGCAATCGATTATGAACGTTATTTATTTGTTTAATTCAATATTTATCTCGGCAATGCCTTGCATTTAGAAGTCCTTCGAAAGAGTTGTATCATAGGGATAATGGAGATTTTTTGAAGTTGGTTGAAACCATAGCAAAATTTGATCTAATAATCGCTGAACATCTCCACAAAATTCAAACATCTCAAAAGAGGAGCATTGCTCATTACTCAGGGGATCAAATTCAGAATGAAATTATAAGCATTATTTAAGAAGGAATTGAAAAGCGTTTATTACAAATGATTAAATCGTCAGAATATTACTCACTAGTTCTAGATACTACACCTGAAGTCAGTCTTACTGTCAGTTGACTGTTGCAATTCGATCAATTTATAAGAACGAGGAAACCAATAAGAAACCCAAATCGAAGAACATTTCTTAGAATTTCAATCTGTCGGCGACACTACTGGACACCCTCGCTGCCCATTCTCTAAATTTATGCAGCTAAAATTTCCTTCGAAACAGTTAATTCCTTCAGAGTAGTGCAGGAGCGTTACAACTACATTTCTTCATCCGTAAAACGTTGGTCTATTTTGCAACAGTATGTTGAAAATCTGACTTTAAAGCCACTCTTCAACACCAGCTAGGAAAGTAGAATTCAATCTTTAAGACCGTTGAAAAACGATTTGAAGGGAATTTTGAGAGAGTAATAAATATTCAAGAAGATCAAACAAGAGACATGAAATCAAGAATTCAAACAAAAAATTTGATTCAGAAGGTTTCCTCGTTTAAATTTCTTTGTTCCATTAACATCTGGCACGATATTTCAAATTTAGTAAATGTGGTAAATGAAATAATGCAAAATTCTAAATGTGATTCACAAATCGTGACTGATAATTAACAAAATCTTATATCAGCTAAATAATCTTCGATCAGATGAAGTGTATGAGCACATGCAATTGTCAATACAAGTATCGTTGCAGACAATTTGGGGATGGATACTAATTATCCACAAAGTCGAGAAACAGGTTTAAAAAGAAACTATTTCAAGATGAACGAACCAATCAACAATCCAAGACTCAAATTTAAGGCTGAATTTTACAACATAATTTTAGACTCTTCTATTTCTTTAATTACTGAAAGATTCAGTCAATTAAAATAATATTACAATTACTTTAACGTAGTATACACTATATACCTAACTTAGAAACTAGAGTGCCAGTGAAATTTTAAAACATTGTAAATAATTAGAGCAAAAATTAACGGATACTAAAAATATTAATGAAAAGGACATTGATGAATTAAATTTGTTCGAAGAAATAATATCTTTGTGATGTTTTACCAAAGAGGATATGACACCTATTGATGTTTTAAATTATATTTATGAAAGGGCAATCTTACCGATACATTTCCAAATATTGCAATAGCTTTACAGATTTCTTTAACCTTGCCAGTTTCGGTGGCTACTACAAAGTTTTTCAAAACTTAAAGTTATAAGAAACTACGGGCGATCTACCATGGCGCAGAAGAGATTATCGGACTTGTCAATTAAATCCAAAGAGAGCGTAATTTTGGATAAATTAAATATAAAGGAATTGATACGAGCGTTTGCAGCTTCTAAAGCTAGGAAAATCAATATTTGAATATGTTTTTGAAGTATAACTTCTTTGCTCACGGAGTGAATGGGAAATTTACCCAGTTTTGCGTAACAGTGAAAAAGCGAACGGAAGTAGTGATCCCCCTCATCCCCCCGAAACGTCGTCATGGGGAGGAGATAGCTAGCGGGAGGAAAAGAGAGCAGAGCATCTTGTTTTTGGACTGAAGGCGCTTAGGTATTGGAGATGTTAAATGAGAGAGTATGCTACTCGTAACGAACTCGTGTGGCATATTTTTGTAGTTTTTATGTAATAAAAAAACGTGCCATTTTCAACGAATAAACGCACCCAAAGTATTACCATTATATCGCTCTTCCCGTTACGGGAGTGTTTGGGACATTGTGTATATGTCCCATACTAACGTTCACGCCAGAATCACTATGGATAGCGTCTTGTAAACAAACACAGTCACTTCTGTGAGTGATGCATTAAGTTTATATTATTAATTTTTATTTTCATTCAATCAAAATAAATTCTGGTGAGATAGCCTAGAACAAATGCAAAAAGAGGAAAAGCGTTTCGTGAAAGAAAAAAAGCAAAACTAGCAGCAATTCTTGGCGAAAGTCTATATATCATCATTTAGTTCTGTCGCAGCTTTTATCATCTTTATCCATAAAGTTTTAGGGCTGCACACATTAGAGGCTGCTGCAATCATTCGATCCGAGGATGATTAAAAGCCGATTATCTTAATGGGAGACTTTAATGTTAATTTTGCTTCAGAAGAAGCAAAGCCACTCATTGAATTCTTGAAACAGACACTGAATTTGGCAATGAATACTGATTCTAGAGAAGGAAAAACAGTATATGGAACCACGATTGATGCAGTTTTCTCACATTTTCTTGATTGACTACAATCGAGGATTTTTATATCCTACTTCAGTAACCAAACACCTATTATTTCTTTCTTGGAAAATGATGATGCAGAAAATTGAATAAAAATACTTTTATACAATAAATGAAGTTCGAATTTTATTTGATTAAAGTAAGTTCTCTCAGCAGTTTAATATAATTAGATGTATGCCTGCATTTTTAGGCCAACGCCACCAAAGAAGTTTCACTTCTATCGCGTGGCTTTCCACGTTTTCTTTTTTCTTATTCTTATATTTTACTTAAAAAATGTTTTATCTTTATATTGTTTTTAAAATTTATGAAATAATAAAAACAATAAGATAATCGTGTTATAATATTATAATTTTAAAGCTTTTCAGTTCGAAAGTCAAATTTTGAATACTATAAAAGAGTATTTCACATATAATTTGCAGCACTTTATAAGAGAGCAACAAAACCCTATAAAGGGGCGCCAAATTTCAATTTGAACAAGGGGGCCTAATACCCACGCGGCGGCCCTGCACAGAGAAATCTTTTTCAATTTTTTAAAGACAAATTTTTAAAATTTATAAAAAGCAATTGAATTTACTTAAATATTTTAATTTATTAGAATATGCTTTTAAAAAGTTACATTTAAATAAAAGACACATTCCTTTTGATATAAACTGATTAATTATACTTTTCATCAAAAAATATAAATAATGTATTTAGTTACATAAAGTTTGATTTCATAAATTATTATAAGTACATTGTAAAAAACTTTAGAATTTCTTTAACTTACATAGCTGAATTAAAAGTTAATTTTTTTTTGTTGCATATCACAGTAAAAACACTACAGAGGCAGATCAAAATCCTAACAAAAACATTTGGAAAGAAAATTTTTCAAAAAAAAAAAAAATACAAGAAAAAAAAATAGCATGCAGCTATAATAATTAACAGATATTAAATTTAAATTACCAAGGTGATACTTTAATACAAGCTCCAAAATGAAGAGAATAACCTGAAATAATAACAAAATTTCATTTCCTAAAAACATTATAAATGACTAAAAGACAAATTTTTAAAATTATTTTAAGTAAATAATTCATATTAAATATTTGCAACATAATTTATAACTCAGTTATACAATATAACTTTCAGAAAAGTATATGAAGTTTTTGAAACTTAAGTTTGCTTAGAAAGATTTAAATAAAAATGCAAATATTATTAAAACAACTTTTCCCCATAAAATATGATAATACATTCAATAAGTATTTGTAGAAAAAGAAAATAACTGATTTATTACCTTTTGAATTAGTAGAACTATCATCACAAAATATGTGTTGGTATTTTCTTTTAAAGTACTATAAAAAATTAATGCATGACATTCATTAATGTGAAACATTTTACATAAACATAATACATTTAAACTGTTTATATATTAAAATTGGAGGGAAAACTTTGAAGTTTTTTTCTTAAATTCTGGGGGGGAGGGGAATAAAAGCATCAACAAACATGCAATTTTTTAAAAATAGTAATCAATATTTATTTTTAAAATTCCAAGTCTTCATACATCGTAAAAAAAATTTACTGAATTTTTTAATTCTGTTTTTTCAATGAAATAAAAACACCATTTGGCAATATACAAAATTGCTGCCATATTGGTTAATAGCTTTTAACTACCCAATTTGTGAGTTTTGGGCTATTTTCCTGCCCACCCTGTTGTCTAAGGAAGATGAGTATATTCTGCTATGAATAGTTCTAAGGCTCATTATATAATATTCTATCTTTGTTTCAAACAATTTAATCATTATCAATTTAATGCATTGATTTGTTACATAATAAGCCTTTTAACAAATCTTATCCTTGTTAACTGAATTGTTCCATTTTATTTTAAAAATTCACTCATATAAAGAACATGTATTCGATCCAGAGTTTTCAAATCTACATATCAAAAAATATCACTTAAATAAGTATCATGAGTCTAAATTAAAATAAAAATATGACATTATGCTTTTTTATCCAGATTATTGACAAATGATACAAACATCTTATTTTTAGTATGAGCTTTATTTAAGAGAAAATGCTAAGTTTTAATGTAACATATTATTTCAATTATGTACTTGATTGAAATAAAAGAAAAATTAATTGATTTTTATTTATGTATGTGTTTTTAATTCCATAAGGATAGATAAAAAATGAACCAGAATTTTCAAGCTGTGCATGTTTAGTAAGATGCTGCTTTAATATATAGTAAGAAGGAATATATGGAAAAATCTGAAAGGAAGTATATGTTCTTGCTTGAGAACTACTTTTCAGAGTTAGTAGCATAATGAGTTACAAAGAAGCTTACCCTACAGTGGTGCAAAGCATAATCACATCATTTTGACTTATGAAAATGTAAAACCAAATAAAATATTATGCTGACTGTCAGAACTGTTTGAGGATAAGAGATTGTTGAAGAATGAAGCATGCCATTGGGCCAAACCATTTGTAGAAGGATGAAAACAAGAGGAAAATGAGAAGCATGACCACATGGAAGATTAATTCAATTTTAAGGGGTTTAAGGGGTTTCAATTACATGGTAGGATTTAAGCAAAAATTTTTTGGTTGCCTCCTATGTGTGTATACTATGTAAAACAGAATTTGTGCTCAAAATTTCATAAAAAGTTAGCTATTTAATTTTTTAAGAAAAAAATTAAAATTTGTGAAGTGATTTTAAAATGCTACTCCTCCAACAAAAATTTACATACACGCATGAAATTTGAGTTATGGGTATGTCTAACTATGCATAACAAAAGTTGGTATGGGTTCTGCGATAACATGATTGGTATTTGTACAATACTTCTTTTTATGAATGCTTACTAAAATTCCTTAAAAAATGTGCAAATTCTGAGTTCAATTTTTTTTAAAAATAAATATTGCTTTGATTTAAAAATGCATATTAACTTTTGTTACATGTACTATTAGCAATAGGTAAAAAAAAATCAAAGCATTTGTCACAATAGAAAAAAAAAAGCCTTAGCATTTTAAATGAAGACAAACTAGTTATTTTATCTTTCCGAGATAAGTAAGTTTAATATTTTGATATGCTATAGGGATGTGAATAAAAATGAATGCAAAAGCTATCACAATCCTGTGTTTTTTAAGTTTAAAGCTTTCAAATTTTGTCAGGTCATAGAAAAATATGCAAAGAATAATTTTAGCTAAAAAAGATTAAATTTGATTTTATGACCGATTTTTGTCAGTTGAACTGTACTGTGTCCCCTTAAGTAATCAAACTCATTTTCTAGGCTCAACTAAGTAAATTCTTTTCAAATGTAAATAGATGCTCTAATTTTATAAAATTAGAGCTTCTATATACATTTACACTTAATTACCAGAGAATCTGGCATATAACGCACACCTATACTTGCAACTGCACTTTGAAATTTTTAGGTATGTTGGTTGTATAATGTGCAGCCCCTTTTTTGTGATGAAATCTGAAATGTACCTATACAGTGCCCTTATGTTTTGAAGTCATTTATTCGAGGTAATATATCAGGCTTTCAAAAAAAATAATATACTTTTAGAAATACAACTATTGTTCATAAGGCATGTCATTTCTTCATAAAATTAACAGTATTTTGATATGAAGTATAATTTTTTTATGCTTATCTCATTTTTTTAATTTTGAAAGCTCTCATTTTAATACCCAGCGTATAATGTGCACCCATAAAGTTTGATCTTATTTTTTGTATCAAAAGTTTGTGTTATATGCCAGATTTATGGTATTTGAAGTCACAAAAAGTACTGTGACGTACAACAGAGAATACTGATAAAAGTTGAAGTTTGGTTATTTGTAATAAAATGATGTTGATGAACAATTCATATGTATGTATATATATATATATATATATTCGAAATATGAAAGAATGCAAGAAAAAATTCATACAAATTGTCTAAGCGAGTAAAACAAAAATAATTTATTTAAGTCAAAAAAAAAAACTAAAAGTACCATGATTAATTATAGTTAAATAATGACTTAAGAATAGAATTACATTCAAACAAATAATGTCACTGAAGTAATAAGAAGTATTTATTATATTAGAAGAAAGGCATTTTAATAATGTGTTTCATATTGAGAATTTAACTATTACGTTCATTTAATTTATCTAAATCAATTGAAAATAAATGAATAATTTGTCATTCACTAAATGTTCCAAAAAAAAAAAAAGGCTTTCATGTGCTTTGCTTTCTAAATGACAATGGAATTAATATTAGGATATTAAAAAAAGAAAGAAAAAAAAGGAATTGTAAAGTATTGTCTTATTTGTAACCAAATGCTAACCAAATACATATTTACTTTCTTATAACAAAGATCAATAATTTTTCTGAAATACCCCATGTAAAAAAATTGAACAAAATTTTAAAAACCAATAAATAGTTAACAAAAATATAAAGTCAACATTTTAATTATTTAGCATCATTAACAAAGTATATACAAAGATTACATTCAATATAAATATAATTACGCGAGAAGAAATATTATTGTTTTATCAGTAGGAATAATTCATTAAATAAAAGAAATAAGTTTTCATTATGGAGATTACATAATACAGTTTTAACTTATTCATTTCAAGAGATATAAATAGCAGAATTGAAATTTAATATTGAACACTATTTTGTATATTAACTAAGCACAAACAATTAGGTACATGTAACTGTTTAAAAGAAGTTTTTATATAAGAAATTTATAAAAGCAAATATTTATTAAAAAATAACACTAACTTCATGCATAATATGTAGATGATATAATCCAAGCACCACACCATAACTGCATATGTGAAATAAGTTTTTCATAAACTTCTTCACATTAGGTCTAAATGTAAAATCATCAACTGCAGACACCTATATATATATAACAAGAACATAGAAAGAATTTCACAATTTTTAAAACGAATGCATTGTTCATATAATTTTAACTAATACTTCACATATAAAATTGTGTGTATACATATATAAACTGGTTTTTTTCCCTTTAAAAGATTTTTTCACTTTATTTAAGACTGATGTAGTTTCTGTACTATGGTAAATTTTTTTACCATGAAATATTCTTTCATATATATAATTATTAAATTTATCTTTATTTTATTGATATTCAGTTGTTGGTATGAAGAGAAAAAAATAAGTCAAAGACAAAGTAAGTCAAAACAACATAACATACACTGCTTTCTTGTGAGGCAGAGAGTAAATCCAATTTTCGAACTGCATAAGAAAAATTATTTTTCTTCAAATTCTCCATAATATTTAAGATCATTTTATCATAAACTTCATTTCCCTAAAAAAAAAAAAAGAAGAAAGAAATTATTATAAATAATAAAGATTATTTAAAAAAATGGATAAATTTAATAAAGCAAAAGTTATCAGCAAAATAATAAACAATTTATGTTTTAAATTACAGGATCCATTTTCAAAACCCTGAAACTCAAAATCTTTTGAGTAAAATTTAGTAAAATTTTAATTTAGGATTTTCTTACAGAAATTTCTTAGCAAAAAACTAACATTAATGATGGAAAATTCCTTTTTAGGAAACAATTAACCCTGTAATGAATTATTCCATGAACATTATATTAACGCTTTTTGAGTCATTAACACTAATACTAGTTTTATGAAGCTGCACGTATATTTATATACATAACCACATATCAATTTAAACAACCTTGAATTAACTTTCAACATATGGAACTATCCATGTTCTAACCAAATAATCATAATATAAAACAGGAAATTCTATCAAACCCTCAACAAGAAAACTTTCCAAATTTATTGTTATTATTTTGTGGTTATAGATCTCAATCTCCCCATAAAATAAATCGTTAGACCAGTTTTTACCTCCGCCCCCCAATAATAAAATAATTTTTCCTTCTAGACCTATCTCAGGAAAAAAATCTTTAACTATTTTCCAAATCCTACACACAAGAAACAGGTTGCTTTTTTTAAGGTCACTTAAGAAGGAAAAATGTATCTTTTCTTATTCTCCTTTTTTAAAATTAAAATTTTAACTATCGTAAAATCAGGAACATAATGCGCACAGTGTAACTGCATTTTTTGGTTTTAAGGTATATTCACCATATAAACACACCCCTTTTTTATGAAGAAATCGGAAATGTACAAGTACAATGTTTTTATGTTTTGGAGTAATTTCTTCCAGGTATTATTCCACGCCTTTTGAAAAAATAGTCTACTAGTAGAATTTCAATCCTTTAAGTTCATGAGGTATGTCATTTCTTGTAAATAAACAGTATTTTGATATATGTAGATGTCTAATTTTTTTTATGCTCATCTCTTATTTATATTTAAAGCTATCCTTTTTATACACAGTGTATTATGCACACACATAAATTTCAATCGTATTTTTTGTGTTAAAAGTGTGCATTATATGCCAAATTTTGTGGTACATAAAATTTACATTAATATATCACTAAGAGAGAAAGAAACTGGTTACTCTCATGGAGCTTTACATTCTGAAGAAATACATAACTTATAGATAAAATTATTAGCTACTGCTTTGGGGCAAATAGGATTTGATCTGCCCATCTTGTATCTGGGAGCCTGTGCCTTGTTAAATCCTTTGACAGCAAAGCTGAAAGTGAATTCCTGGGCCAGTTATTGCATGCTTTTACTTCTGTCTTTGTTAGATGTTAAGCATTGAAGAAAACACACCACAGAATTTTAATTTTGTTCACCACTATACAAAAACAGAAAAATGGGGAAAACTAATATGTAAATGAATGTTAAATGTTTAAAATTTAAATCTCTTCCAAGAGAATTCTTCACAGATAGCTTGAATTTGTAATTGCATTGTAATTTTGTTTGTATTATGGAATTAAAACAAACAAACATGCATTGTCTTCAGAAGCTATCCCCAATAACAAGAAATAATATTCAGCAGGAATTATATTTTTTCAAAAAGGGGGGGGGGACTGAATCGCAATTGTGTAACGTGGATTAAGTTTTGTCTTTTATAGCATTGTTGATGTAATTAACAAGCTTTTTATAATTTGAAGATTCAATTATCTAAGTCATAAAATAACTGTTAATTAGGTATAAAATTAATTTTTGTTATTGCAGTACAGTAACCCTTTTTTAGTTACTTTAGTAATCAACATTGACAATCCTTTCTGAAATTAGAAAAATTATGAACAAAGTATGCTTGCACAAAAGCAGACTAATTCCTATCAATATTTTTTGTCTCTTTCTATGCAGAAGTACAATTTTGAAAAGTTTCTGAATTCTAACATAGAAAATATTTTGAATAATCAATTCTGGAAAGTAGAAATAATCTTTAAAAATATCCCAGAAAAATTTCCCATTATATATACAGAAGGTTGTTTGCACTTTATGGAAATGATTTTAGAATTCATTATCTCATCCCATTTGATAAAATACATATAAAATTACCCTATACTTCTCCAATAGACTTTTGTGCTTTTGGTTTATTAAAATGAACCACAGGAAAACAGCATCCAAGAACACTGAGTGAACTTTGGAAAATGGTTTAAGAGGAATGGAGTAATATTTGCATGAAAGTACCAAGAAAAAGTTTACTTTCATGAAAAATTCGAGCTAGAGCTATTTGTCAAGAATCATGGCTATCAGATAGAAGCAAATTTACACAAAAAAATACAGTATTTATTGATAAAAATTAACTATCAAAATTGTTTACATAAAGTGAGAACGACCTTCTGTATATATATGTCTGTGTCATAAATCAAATTATTTTTTAAAAAAAATACATGCCTCATAGTTTTCTACAAAATCAACAACATCTTGAACATCTTTTAGTCTCATTTCAAGACACATTTGATTTATATTTGAATCTAAAACAGAAAATCACTAAAATTATCAATGTACTAAAATAATGAAGCATTTAATTTTAAAACTAGAAATTATTAAATTAAAATATCTCTAGATTTCCAACATTTTAATATTAGAAATTTAAGGCTTAGAAATTAAAATCATACTTTTTGCATCCAATGCAGAATTCTTTATCTTGTCCCTTAGATTTTTTAAATCGTCCAGATGATAAAATATGTTCGAATGTTGCAAAATTGCTGCAGCCTACAGAAACAAGAAAACAATGTCACAGAAATTATTTTTTATACATAAATAATTTTAATATGTAACACACCCATACACATGTATATAAATTTAAATTAAAACATGTTTATCATATGTATATATGTAAGAGATTAACATATACTTCAAATACAATTAATGCTTAAATGTTGCATTTTAATATATTTACAGAGATGTTCAATTCTTTTTAAATATTTTATAGAAATTTTCTTTACAAATATTTAGTTTATCACAGTAAACATTTTCCATAGTTAATAATTACATTAAAAAGAAATAATATAATGATTGAAATATTTTGAAAAACACACACACACACTTACAAATTTATATAATTTCAAAAACTTTTCATAATTCACCCAAATATAAACAATACAAACAATAGCAATACACATTATTGTTTCTAAATTTCAATATAGCCTCACAGTTAAAAAATACATACTTCTCCTAGTGTTTTCAATATTGGTCCAGCTAACTGGATAAGTTTGCTATAAAATTAAAAATACAATTAACATATACTAACAACAATTTTTTCTATAGATTATTCCTATGAATTACTTTTCTTACTAATATTAAAACAACTTACTGTTTATCATACGTAAAATAAGCTATACAAGTAGGTCGAACAAAGCCACGAGCTTCAGAGTCAAACAAAAAGAAATAATTTATCTAGGAACAAGAAAAAAATTATAAAGATATTTAATACTTCATATATTACACACAATATGAATATTACTATTAAATACATATCAGCAATGTAAAATATTAACTTAGTATATACATCCTAAAGATGAATTATAAAAGGTTTTTTTTATGTAAAATTACAACTAAGAATATAAAAATTAAATTAGCACAAAGAAACAAAAACCACTGATATTGTGTCATAAGTTAAACCTTCAGAACTTAAAAGCATGAATTTTCTTTATCTGTGCCATTAAAAAACTAGAATACCTAATCCTGATGTTTAATAATATGCAAAAAAGAAATTCTTTGGAACAATGGAAATAAAATA
>BMAO01022013.1:0-31841 GCA_019973975.1 Trichonephila clavata
TCGTTATATTGCTTCATGTTAACCGATATTTCGTTTAAGTGTTAAACGTATTTTCCTGTACTTAGTTCCAATCAGATAACACCAACATAAATTAAATAGTCTTCTATAATGAATATGCTTTTGTAATGAGTTCACACTTTTGAGAAATAAGTAGTTTTGAGTTTAAATTTTTTGAATCTCTCGCATGGTTCTACGGTAAGCACAATGTTGTGTTTCATAGCAATTAATTAAAAGTAATAAAAAGTTTTTTGATCGGTAATGAAAATAAAATAAACTAAATATCAAGTTGATTAAGACCTTGTAAAATTTAAGAGAAAGAGTTAATGATTTGAAATCAATATTCTTGATAAATCCTCTGAGTCGATGAGAAATGCTTTCTATTAAAAATATTATCTTTAAAAATATATTTAATTGAAAGGAATTGATAATTCTGTTAAAACAAGTTAGGGTTATTTCTGAGAGAAGAAATTTTAAATGAAAAAATTTAAATGGAAAACAATGGAATCTTACTTTATTACTAATTTAAATGGAATCTTACCTTTTTTATTACTTATTTACATATTGAGTAATTGTATACATACATCATGCTTACTGTCCTGCAAAACTGCATACTGTCATGCAAAAATATATCACTTATTTATGGCATATAGTTGTACAAAGTTAATGAATTTCTCGATGATCGTTCGAATCGACTTCGACATTAATTAATATTAATTACTGATCCTCGTTAAGCCTGAGTAAACCTAAATCCTGAGTAAGCCTAACGAGTATTCTAGCTGTTCTTCGAAAGAATCTACAAGCAAAAAAGCGCAAAAATGATGTGATTTGTTTAGCAAAACGGTAGGATGCATTCCATGTTATTCCAAAAACTTAGAACGCTCTTCCGAAATATATAATCTTAAACTAAAAACCATATAAGATGAAATAACGAACTTTATTAAATTCGATCCTTTGTAAAAAATCCTGAAAAATAACTTGCTTAAGGATTTAGATTTTTGTATTTACATTTATATCTTTGATAAAACTATGAATAAAAATTACTTGAAATAACATTAATTAACAAAATGATTCGAAACAGTTGTATAACTTCACAAGAAGATCTATCACTAACACATCCGTTAATTTAAATCCAAGGAATATTTTCGACTGAAAATGATGTTTTGAGAAGATAGACTGCTTTCCGAAAGTTTTTGAGGTGTAGACCCTTAACACTGCTGTTTTGGTTTTGCAAATCCTTTACCTGTTTTTATGGAAGAAAAGCGACTCATTCACTCATTACGAGATCTTAGAAACTATATTAGACCAACAGACTTGAAATTTAGCAGGCATGTTCCTTTGGGCGAGTAGAGATCCGCTTAAAACAGACACCCAAGGGGGATAAAATAAACAAAAACAAAAGTTTTTTTGCTAATTTGGCAACCAGTTTCTTTTGTTGTATTGAGATACACTAAGAACGTTTTCTGCGGATATTGACTTTCAAGAATAGTTATGATGTAGGTTTAAAAAAAAATCACGTTTTTGTGCTTGCGGTGCAGGTTACTCTGTCCTGCACCAGCAATTTAGCGAGATGGAAAACCTTACGCTTGTCAACCCTATGCCAGTGAACATAAATTCATTCGCTAGAAGCTTGTTTTTCTCAATACTACTGTTGGTTTGATTTCTTATATTTTTGATTAATCAATTTCTCCTACTTTTCCAAATTCACATTCTCAAAATTCTCAACTTTACTTTCCGAGCATCTCAACTTACTAATTGGAGGTGATCTTCTCGGTCATTAGGGTGAAGAGCTTTCGTCTTTTCCTGACGCAAAAATCTTTTCCAATTTAGAACTTCTACTAACTGTCGTTGAATAGCTGTATAGAGCAAATAGCCCTGTCGCGGGCTCTAATCTCCAATCGGGTATTTTAAGATGGCTGTAATGAATTTTACGATTTGACTAGTGTAATTAGAATGTTAGAAATTAAAAATGTTACATTGATAAATTATGAAAAATAAGTTTAATTGCTGGAAGAATGAATTAAAGTTAACAAAAAAAGCTCTTTTAAGAGCTTAAAAATGCATTGGAATTAAGAATCTAGAAGTGGATTCTACTAACTCCCATCCCTAACGAGAAGCAGCTCCCTGATTGAATGGGGGCTCTGTTCGCCTAATGTACTCAATACCAGGCCGTTTCGGCAGTCCCTCCAAGTCGACGAGCAAGGTGCAGAGTTCTCCCTCCCTAGGGTTCGCTGAGCATGTTGACTCGGTGCATTATCAATGATTGAGTCGTCCGCTCGCTAGTCTCCAGTAACGGAACCAGCTTCAGACAAAGCAGATTCCACTTTTTAGTTTTATATTTCTCCTTGCATATATTGTTACAACACAATTAGCTCCAGCAACTTTTTATCAATTTTTAAAGTCGCAATCTTAATTTAAAATTTTTAACTTTTTATTTCTTTTACTTCTTATCTTTAATTTTCAATTAATTACCCACTAATCATGGCAAGCTCTATCAAAAAAGCTCAATAATAACCTTCAAAGATAGGGGGATTAAGACTTCAAGAGAGATCATGTGCCCCGATGATCATTCAACCTCATTACTGTTAGCTAGCTCGGTGGACGAACGGCTGTCATTGTTTCAAGTTAAATTTGTGTTAATAATGTTTTAAATAAAAGTTATGTTTAAGTAAATGCTCGTTTAATTGTCATTTACATACTATTAGACCCAAAGAAATTTGGCAAACATAATTCTTTTGCTGAATTGAGATTCATCAAGAACGGGTTTTTCAAAAATCGACTCCCAAGGGATATGTTGTGGGAGCGTGATAAACAAACAAATAAACAAAAAAAATCCGCTTTTTATAGATTTACAAACTAGGAAATTGGCAATCATGTTTCTTTTGTTGTGTAGAGATCCTCTAAGAGTGAGTTTTGATGAAATCGATTCCGAGGAGGGGGAGAAGAGGTCACAGAACGCAAAGATAAACACACTTCCCTTTGAGAAATTCAAGTCTTTTGCTTTTTAACATCCTTTTATAAGCTTCACTTGTATGTAGCGGAATCTTTGAACTCAATTTATACCCGCTTTAAAAGGTCAGATTAATTCGAAATTTTGCTCCCTTGTCCAGGACCGACGACAATACAATAATTTAATAATTTTGTATTGTCATCGAACATATCCATTGTTCTTATCAGGATCATCATGATTAACGATTTCTCATTTTCAGATCCCTTCCCGCACGCATCTGGGGACTAATTTCAGATCTCCTTTACAGATTTGGTGACTAATTTCAGATTTGGCGACTAAAAGATCAAGTTACAACTTAGTACGATTAACTATAAAGGTGTTTTTTAGTTTTTTAAAACTATAATTTATTACATCAAGGGGGTGAGGGCTGTAAGAATTTTTTTTCAACGCATTACGCCTATGCGAGAGCCTTAAGCCTCGATAATTTTATGAGAAATAACGCCGACCACGAGTTCGTGACTCTGACCATTCGACCATTATAATAGTGCTTTTCGACATATCCCATAACAATTGTGACGGATCTATACACGTCCTTCCACTTTCCCTCTGGGGAAATCTTTGGGGCTATGAAAAATAACAACTTTTTCTTAAGAAGAAACCATGATATGCAAATTAAGTTTATTATATATAGTTCAGGTTCGCTTGCTAGAAGAGTTAGTCAGTTAGTAAAAGCGTGACAATATTAGTAGAAGAGCTATTCCGAAGAGAGTTAGTTGAGAAATTAGAAGTTGAAATTATAAAGAGATTGAAGGATTACGCATTAAAAGTTAAAAAGACTACCTACAGTTCAGGTATTAGTCCTCTTTATAGTACGTTTTGATGTTTAAATTATTAAAGATGTTTAAGTGGCAATTAGTTACATACCTACCGTTTAAAGTAATTATTAAGGTAGAATATTAATTAATGAGAAGTGTATCAATTATTGGAAGTATTCTCCGAAAACGTGACTCTCGTCTTCTTGTTCTGTTAGCTGATCGGAAACATCCTAATTATTCTAATTAATTGAACTGTTTTTGAGTTAACTAAGGTGCTGAATAAATAATTGGAAATTGTCATGTCGAATCATCCTTTACTTCCTCCTACACCTTTAGCCGGGCCACAGGGTAGACGGGGGGGGGGGAGTCATTATACAATTATTCTGTAGATTTACCGTTTGATCAATGAAAACTAATATGTACTCACGTTAATAGATTTTTAAGAATATTCGTGAAACTTAAGATGAAATTGGGAATGAAATTAGAACATAAGTTTTTTTTTTAAAAAAAATCAAAATATCTATTGAAGAACTTAATCAAGAGAATTAAGTTAATTAATTAACATTGTAATTTAGTTTCTTTTTAGCCATAAATATTAATGCTAATTGCTTAATATTTATGTTTCATCTAAGCTGTTTATGCTTAACCTAAGTTTTTAAAGGTGACTTGTTTAGCAACATTTACTAAGGTAAAATTAAACTTTTAATAAAGAAATGACAAATCATTAACAAACTAAGTGAAAAAACAAAGAAATATTTTTATTAATAGATAATTTTTAAACTAAAGCAAATTATTAAAAAATTTTGAAAAATGCAAATCAAAATTAAATTTAAATACTTTTGCGTAATTTCAGGTACATTATAATATGTTTTTTTACTAAATTTTTAATATTTTTTGACACAAATAGAATTTTATTTATTGAGGGCTATAGCAGCAAATTTTATATATATATATATATATATATATTATATATATATATATATTTCAGTCCTTTTTCGGAAAGGATGATCAAATTTTATTCCGATATGTTCTGTATGCATACCAATAATAAATCAGAACGTCTTTGAAATATTATTTCGATATTTATATATATTTATCTCTAGCTTATTTTTATTTTACAACAAAGATAATTCTTTTGCCAAGGAAATATTCCTTTTTTAAATTTTTTTTCGAAGCAAAGCAATAACTCCAACTTTTTTATTCAAAGAAATAAATGATACAGAAGAAGCGGATATACAGAACAAATAATCAAGGCTAAATCTATCCATCTCTGATTTCTTTCTTTTTCCATTTCTTCACGCAAAAATTGTTCCTGAGTGTTTTGGATACATTAATAATTTTGTGATATTTAAAAGTATATATGCATAGAAAATGACACAAAGTATTGCACATTTCGTTTTTTTCTTCTATTTTTTTTTTCTGAATTCATTGGAGAAACTAAGTCTTTATAATTTTTCGGAAAGCGATATCTTTTGCTTATAAAAAATACCTTGTTATTAAAAAAATGCATGCTGAAACATAATATCTCTCCTCAAGTGAAAACAGATTTTAATACTTTTTTTGGCATGCCCATTCAGATATTTTGATTACTTTGAAAGATTTAAGAAATGGTGGAAGTAAAGCTGCATATTCTTAAAACTCTAAAAATAGCATTTACGACATCTTCTTTTTGTATGACATTAAAATGGGAAAAAACCGAATCTCTTCCATTAAATTGTAAAAATAATTTTTGCTGATAAAAACGAATTCTGTTTCACGTCTTTTTTTGAAATTGAACGTTTTTGAACATTCTCAATGATATTCAACCTTATTAAAAATCTCTCTATTTAAACATTTCATTAATCTAACTTAATCGGATTTATTCTTACTTTTTAAAAAAAGGAAATATTCTGCTAAAAAAATAAAATAAAACAAAGCATCTAAAGAATTAAATTTGAAACAGCAGAGATACTTCATATATATAAACTTAATTATATAAATTCTGATATGTAAATATTAAAGTTTGGCGAGTATTGTATTAATGTTCTCCAAATTGTTATTCGGTGATTAATTTTAATGCTAACAGAAATTGGTGAGTAACATATTAACGCCGTGTCAGTGTGCTTTATTTTCAAATTTTTACTACATAGAGTAGAGATAAATTGTTAAAGATTTTAAGAGTTATAATAACCTATTTGATAATCAGTGAAATGTCACCAATAAAATAGGGTTAGCATGTAAAGTACCAAAAAATTTTAGTTTTTATATTAATCTTTATATTCAATACAGATAATTCTAGAAAAATAAACAAAACTATTTGTTTGGTACTTTTTATATCGTCAACCAATTTTCTCCAAGCAAAAAGATATCGTCAACAAAACAAATGCTGTAATTATTCTTTTTTACTGTGTTCGAACGTGTGAAGGTATGATTTCCACTATTGGATATATATAACGGCATTTGGTGACTTTTTTTTTATTTGGCGAAACTGGTCTACGGTATAATACGTGAGTACCGATTTTTTATATAAAACAAAATCAGATAAATAAAAAAAAAAGAGTAGTAAAAGTTTAATAGAAAATAGCTCAAAAAGATGCTAATTTAATAATCACATTTGCAAAAGTGCGTGGTTAAGGTTTAGTTAGATATTATTATGCTATTTCAGTTCTGCTTTAATAGTTCTGAATTTAATGATATATTTACAATGAGTTGAATTTCCTTAAGGAAATTTATGTGGCTGAATAAAAATAATTTGAAATTTAAAAAGAAAATTTTGTTTATTACAAATCTGGTGAATACACAGAATAAAATAAATAAAGATTTAACTGTTATTTCTTGTTTACTTTTCAATGAGCTCACACATTTGAACTTTTAATTTTAAAAAACGTATCAAAATTATGTAAATTTATTTTTGAGAAGTCACTTTCTGTTCAAAACAGTTTTTTAAGAAAAAAAAAAGCGCAAAAAAAAGCAAAAAATATTTTTTAAAAAACTAAAATATATATACTAGCTGTGATCCGGCCCGGCGTTGCACGGGCTTTTATCGAGGGTATAACTTAATCCCCATGTTAATTTCCTCCTTTCTTTCTGACGCCAGCACTTTTGTGTGGTTTTAACGCGTACGATGTGAGTGCATGGCCCTTGAGTGCGTATCACGGCCTTCTCGTTTAACATTTCCCCTTCTCTTCACAAAATCAGCACTTCCAATATTATTTTTCGAAATTACTTTTACTTCTTTACTTCTTCCCTCTCCGCTTAGCTTGGCGTTGCTCGGGCTTTTACCGAGTGAATAACTTCATCCCCATGCGAATTTCCTGTTCCCCTCAGGACGATAGCACTTATGTGTGTGTAAGCGCGATGTGAGTGATTTCTTTAACTATGTCATTAAAACTCCCTTTTTCGAAATTTGTTCTTGCGTTGGCGTGGTGTGGTAATTAGGAGAGATGGGTGAAAGCTCAGATGTCGTCCTCGTCGCTTGACCATGGTTGAAAATTTCGAAGTCCGTCGCTAAAAACCCTCGAATAGGCGAACAGTGCGAATTTATAAATCACTCACTCACTTTTCAATTCTTTCGTTGCAATATGTTAGTCCCGGAAACGAAAATGTAGCCTTTTTAAAAATAGTTGTATGTTGAAAAAAGACAGAAAAGTAGAAAATTTTCAAATTACAAAATTTCACTACTATTTTAAATCTTGAAGTAAAATTGTGAGGATTTTTTTAAATGTTCGACACACGGGGAAAAGATTTCATGCAATTATCTTTATAAAAGAAGGAAATTATTAATTTTTAAGTAATTTGAGTGTTTTATTAAAATTTGTTCAAAAAAGTTTTTGGCTTTTTATTTTTTAAATCACTGATTCTAAAAGTTTTAAAAATTATTTTTGTTTAAACGCAACGATATTGATTCATTTCACAGTATAAAATTCAAAAAGAAAATAATACTATGTGATAAAAGTATATTTAAGAATATTTCCTTATATTTTTCTTATGATATATTTTTCTTATATTCTACTGTTCTTCAATAAATCAATCTTTAAGAATAAAAAAAAACTATCGGTTGTGATGCGTTATATGAATGAGCGTCCCGCCCCAAATAGCAATGCTATGAGGGAATTCCCCTTTTTACTACGCAGCGAAAGACTCAAAACTACCTCAACCTTTCCCGTCTTCCAAACAGAAAGCTACGGAAAGTGAACGCAATTGAGAATTTTTTTTAAAGTTTTAATTTTTTTTGAGGGCTTAACTTTCCCGTTAAAGATTTAAAATTTCACACATTAATTGCAAAAACAAAGTACTTTCAAATAAAAAATGTACAAAAAAGACTGTTTAAATTATTTTTCGCAAAAACGGTATTTTACGAAATCACAAAAAAATTTTAAAATCCGTAATTTTTAAGTAATTTTTTCAATCTTCGCAGAGTAATTGGATATTATTTTTCTACAAACGTAAAATTAGTTTTGTACAATAATATTAATAAATGACGAAATTATTTAATTTTGAGTTAAAATTTTGAGTATTTTTAAAAAAAATCGTAGAAAAAAAGTTTTTGGCATTTTATTTTTTAAATGATTGATTCAAAAAGAAAAAAGCATAAAATTAGTTAATAAAAAATATCCTTTTAAAAACACGAAAATAAACTCATACGCAACAATTCAGAAGAATTTTTCATAAAAACGCATCAGTTTTAACTCATTTTTAAAAAAATAGAAAATATCATTATTTTGCAAAAAAAAATTATACCATATCGTAGAGAAAGAAATGATCTTTCCGATTCCATAACTATTTTTTGTCTGATTGAAAAAACAAAAATCGGATGGCTTTTTAAATGACGTCGAGAGTACCGAAAAATTTAACCCTCTGTTCATTCACGACGCTAGGTGGGAAAAACAACGCACAGGGTGAAGACAATTAGGCGTTTTAAGGTTTTTAATTAATATCTTTTAACTAATTGCAATATCGGAATGAAAAATAGTTTACGTCCTATTCTCAGACCTACTGAATATACGCACAAAATTTCATAAGATTTGGTCTAGTTGTTTCGGAGGAGTTTGGCTACAAACACTGTGACACGAGAATTTTATATATTACATTACCGAGAAAAAAAGAATAATATTGCACTTTCTTTTCATCGATGAATATTCGTTGTCGTAAAAACATTTTAAAAAGCCATTCTTGTCATTGTTTTTGAAATAAATTGTTTAATAGAAATTTATTTCGAAAAATTTCCCCCCTGTTTTTTGAAGAATGATTTTAATTGCTTTTGAATGACATTTTAAAGAGATGAACAAAAGAATCTAAAGAAGAGTATTATTCTCATTGGTGATTGCTATAAAAACCAAGCATATGAACTTGAATACATTAGTATAATTGCGTGATGGTGGGAATGGTACAAATGTAATTTTTTGTTGGACAAGGCTAATGTAATAGCACTGATAAAGAATTGAGGAATTGTATGGGAAAAAAATATTCTTTCTATCATATTCAGGAACATTCACTCATAAAGGTTTGAGTATGTCCAACTGGCCTAACTTATTTGACTTTGCATTCAGATTTTACAAAAACTAAAAAAAGTGGAACATAAATAATGAATGTTGTTGGAAAATATTCAAAGTGTCTTACAATGGTGTTTTTCGACAGTGGACATATTTTCAAATAAAAAGTGAAATTCGTTAACAGCGTAAACTAGGAAGTAATTCTTTCAATACGAGGGATATCCCGAAAATAAGTTTCATCACTTCTTTTGAAAAAGAAAATGGTACTTCTGTTAAAACAAACAATTGCCATAAGATCCCTTATCCTTTGCTGGTTCAACGATGGAAATACACTCGTGGACAAAAAAAATTAGCGTACCAAGAAATAATAGCGGGTTCGTAACGAAACTTGGCATGAAGGTACATGTCGGAGAGATATGCAAATTATTAGAAATGCAGCGTGATTGCGCATTACGTCGTTCTCCATGGAGTATAAAACAGGAAACCAAAGCTTGTTTGAGTGTGCTGAATTGTTTACAAAGGAAGAGTTGAGGTAGACACGCCATTACACCGTTTTCGAAGACAATTTGAGAAGCTGTCGCTGTTTGAGAGGGGGAGAATCATCAGCATGACGGAAGCTGGGTGGTCAGCTAGGCAAGTAGCTCGTCAACTTGGCAGTTCTGATTGTGTTGTGAGGAGGCGTTGTGACCAGTGGATCCGAGAGATGTCATTTACACGAAGACCAAGCTCAGGAATGCACGCGTACAGACAACTGCTTCATCGGCCGCCATCCAGCCACAGGTAGCATCTTCACTAGGGGTCCTATGTCTTCTCGAACCATTCCAAGGCACCTGGCTGAAGGACAATTGGGATCGCGGAGCCCATTACGTGCGCTGCCCTTGACGCCCATCCCCTCGAGGCCTTCGTTTGGAGTAGTGCCGTGCACGAGGAAACTGGACTGCAGCGGAATGGAACCAGGTCGTCTTTCGTGACTAATTCAGATTCAATCTCAGCTGTGATGATATTCGTGTTCGTGTGTGCAGACCCCGTGGTGAACGCCTCAATCCTACCTTTGCTTTACAGCGCCACACCACTTCCACAGCTGGTGTGATGGTATGGGGTGCTATTGCCTACAATACACGGCCACCCCTAGTATTGATCCGGGGCAGCATGACAGCCCAGCGGTATGTCGATGACATCCTGCAACCACATGTGTTGTTACTCATGCAACCGCACCCAGGAGCCATTTTACAAGACAATGCTCGGCTTCACATGGCATAAATGTCACAAGACTGTCTCCGCCCTGTTACTAATCTTCATTGGCCTGCACGATCCCCAGATTTGTCTCCAATCGAGCATATCTGGCATCATTTGTGACGGTGAGTTGAGCATCCCACGAGTTTGAACGGACTAGAGGCAAGGTTGCAGCAAATATAGAACGAAATGTTTCAAGACATCATACAGAACTTGTATGTCTCAATGCCCAATCGTAACGCATCGTGCATTCACGCTAGAGGGGGTTCAACAGGGTATTGAATCCTCCGTTCTTTTGCCTTTTTCTCCGAAATAAATGATCCTTTTTCTTTTATTTTCTAATAATTTACTTATATCAAATTAGTCATTACGTATGTAAAATTTCGTTTCAGTTTGACGACTCCTTCTTGGTGTGCTAATTTTTTTGTCCATGAGTGTAGCGTCAGCATAAGAGAACTGACATATGCGCAGGGAGCTGAACAAGAGGCAGTAGAAACATACAGGCATTTCCGAGGTTATTCGAGTACAAATCAAGATGGCAGACAGACGTGTGCTGACAACGTGATCGCAAAGGAAAGTGCGTATTGTTATCCAAGATAAATGGGCACGTGGGACTAGTTTGTCCATTATCCATGAACACACACAGACCGTGTATGGTAAAGATATCTCTTCAAATGGTTGGTCACTATGATTATTGAAAATTTAGTGTTGGAAAAAAGAGTATGTAGGATTAAGGTCAAAGTAGGTGTCTCTTCACAGCCACGAAGGAAAACAACATTGCAGTCTGTGTGATAATTCCTTGCGTTGCAGGGCACCAAGTTTTTCCACAGTGTTTTCTTAAAACTGATTGGATGTTGCAATAAATGTCTCAATGTGGATGGACACTGTTGAAAAAGAAAGCAAGGTGTGTAGTTCATAATGCATGGTGTATATTATTTTAAGAGTAAAATTTCCTAGTGAAAGAAAGATGACACCTACTTTTGGAACGTCCCTTGTACTAGGGCAGGGATGGCGAACCTTTTTGAGACGTGGGTCAAATTTTGTTCATATTTTTTTTAGTACTAGCTCGTGGGTCACTAATGCCCATTTGCATAAGAGTTAAGTTTAAAATTTTTTAACTAAGTATTTGGATAAATTAAGCATCTTTAAAATTCAATTAGCTTAACGAGTAAAAATAAGCGAGGTTTGACGATTTAAAATTATTTAGTAGGCCTAAAACTTCTTTTGGTGAAAATTGCAATGAGTGTTTGAATGAACAAGGAGTAACGAATATTACATTATATATATATATATATATTGTGAAGTATTATTTATATTAGTATATATATATGTATATATATCGCTAATAATATTATTCGGGCTCCAAGTGCCACCTTCCCTTGCATATTTTTTCTGATATATATATATATATATATATTGTATACGCTCAGGCGACACCAGCGCCACTCTCTGTAACCCCGGATGTAAGCGGGAGAAGGGGTAGACTTACTGTTCTCCCAGCAGCGCACGCCTAGTCAGGTTTAACAACCTGTAGATGTCATTAAATATCCTTAAACTTTAAGGTCTCTCTTTCATTCAACATACCCCTAGACACCACCCTCTCTGTTACATGGGGGTTCGACCTCGCAACCTTAATGGTTTTTGAACCCGTGTAAAATCAAAAGTCGCCCAAAAAAAACGGCGCTCATCGAAATCGCCCAACACAATGGCGAATGCTTGATCATCGAATTCCACCGACGCCTACTAAGAGCCAATCCTCCGCTCCGAGACCAATACTACCGTCTCCTTCGCCAAGCCAAACCAAAGCTTGAGACTCAACCAAAAAGTCTCTTCGGCATCGTCCAAGTGTTCCAGTAAAACAAAAAGGCCAATTTCCCCGCCTATTCATCGCATCAAGAGTGTAAACTCCATCTGCTTCGTAACTACAGTCATCGCCGTGAAAGGTGCACAGTGGTGAACTCATCTCGCAAACGGATAGCTTTTATAAGCGAAATCTATCTCCAGTCTACAAACCGATATCATCTAATCAGGTAGGATCAAACTTTTTTTTACTCAGCATGTATCGAAATACTAAGAAAGAAGATCTAATAACCGCCGCTAAAGAACTATGTGTTACTGTCCCAGAAAATGCTACGCTTGTGAATTTAAAAGCACTTATCGAACAAACTGACACTTTCAAAAACGAACCTGAATTCGTTAAGGATATGCTTAATTTACTCGTCGAGGAACGAAAAGAGTCAGAACTAGAGAAAAAAGAAGCCGAACAAACGGCCCAAAAAATCATTCAACTTCAAAAAGAAATTGAACTCGCGACAATAAACTCCGCTATAAATTCTAATAATTCAAACAATACTACTGCAACATTCGAAACACCATCAACTAATCTTTTAGAAAGTCTCATTAAATCCGTTAAGACCCTTAGTATGCCAATTCCTTCTAAACCTGAAAATTATAATTTATTTTTTCATTCACTTGAACGTGCGTTTACAACCAAAAATGTTCCCCAGGAATTAAAATCAGAGATCTTAATTAATATTCTCGGTGAAAAAGCTAACAGTATTTTACTTTATATCCCCGAAAACGAACTCCAAGATTACGAGAAAGTTAAACACATTATTTTACGAGAATTCCAACCAACCCCACAAGAATGCTTAATTAATTTCCGTAGGGCCCAACGATTGCCAAACGAATCGCACGTACAGTTTTCGTCACGATTAACAAGTTCTTTTGAATATTATTGTAAACTTCGTAATGCGAATGATTTTAAAACTTTCTGTGAGTTAATGATAGCCGACAAATTATTTTTCACCCTCGATCGAGAAACTCAACAACATATCGCGATACTCCAAAACGAATCTTGGTTTAAGCCTTCTGAATTGGCTAGGGAATGCGATGTTTTCTTCGTAGCAAAGCGTAAGTCGTATTTCGACAACACACACCATCAACCGCCGTATGACAGCAAAAAACAAAAATACAACTCGTCTCAGGGCTTTAATCGCTACTACTCGCGTAATAAAAATTTCACAAATTGTTCACGAAACACTTCAGCCAATAATCCTCGTGGTGATTCTTACTGTTCGTGAGTGTCACGAGTTTTAAATTATTCGACGGACCAAGTCTTTCGACTAATTTTTTAGTAAAACTTAACAAATAATAGTTAAAAGGTTATAAGTAAAGTGATTGTGGGTTTCGTAGTAAGAGCAGTTGTTACCCACGTCAGTGATTGCCGACAGTTATTCAGCTTCTGGTTAGTGTTACATACAAACGGTAGAGGGCACACGCAGGCGCCAACACTCACAGAAACGAAACTCATTTCAATTCTAGACCTAATTCAAATCACGGTCCTGTTTGTAAAGTCGAAGGTAAAATGTTTAATGAATCCTTACATGAATTGCAATACGAAAATATTTTTTTAATGATAAAATCATGAAAACTTAATCGATTCGGGAGCGAATATTGTGTGTGTGAAATCCTCACCATTCCCCCCGAAACAAAATCTTTAGGAACTGTTCAATTAACATGTGCTTTCGGAAATGAAATTCAAGCTGAACTTACTAAAATTAAATTAGCTCTTCCAAGTTTTCCTGAAAACCCGATAATAGTAACTGCAGCTGTCTGTAATAAATTGTATTGTGATTTAATAGTTCCGCCTAATATTTTTGATGATTTAAATAAAGCAGAAAAAGAAAATGCACGGATTTCAGAAAAAAATCCTACTTCCTCTCATTCTAAGAACATTTTTTCGCCTAAAAACAAAAATGATAGACAAAATAATTTCGCTAGCCAAAATATGTCGAGCTTGCATTCTTTTGCACCGCAAACTATCCCAAATCATTCCAGCGAAGGTTCAAGGCCAAATGGCTCAAATCAATCTCCAAACATTCACAGCGCGAGTAATGTAAAACACCCAATGAATAAAAAAGAATCGTTAAACTCTTCAAAACAGAAATTATTCCATAAAAAAGAAAATAAGAAATATGAACTGACGTCACAGCCCAGATCCGATCAAACATGTTATATAACTGATTTTCAGCGCGAAGCTAACGTAGACAAATTTTTTTCTGAATTGAAAATTAGCGATTGTAATCCTTTACCAGTTAATAATAAAAACGAATCTCTCTCTCTTTGCTTTTTCAAAATGAGAATTGTTATTTATCAAATTTAACTGTAATTTATCCTCCAGTAGATTTATCGCATATTTTGAACGTTGATACGCGTCACGAAGTTGAAAACCTTATCCAATCTTACAAACAAAATAAAATTAAAGATACAAACTTACAGATGCAAATTATCCTTTCTGATGACACACCCATCGCGTTACGTCCTAAAAGATTAAGTCAAGCGGAAAAAATTATCGTCGAAAACCAAATTGTGCAATGGCTGTCTGATGGAATAATTTCCCGAAGTTCATCTGATTTTGCCGCACCTTTAGTTCTTGTCAAGAAAAAAGACCAGTCAACTAGACTCTGTGTTGATTTTCGTGCTCTTAATTCTAAAACAATTAAACAAAGATTTCCACTACCCCTCATTGAAGACATTTTTGCTCAACTCCATGGAGCGATACTCTTTTCAAATCTGGACTTAAAAAACAGTTTTTTTCACATCAAAATTGATCCTGATAGCCGTAAATACACCAGTTTCATAACACATAATGGTCAATACCAATTTAATAGAGTTCCTTTTGGTTTGTGTAATTCTCCCTCACTATTTCAAAAATACATTCAAATTGTGTTTAAAGATCTCTTAAAAGACAACACTGTTATTATATACATGGACGACATTTTAATTCCGGCAAATTCTGAATGTGAAGGGATTGCAAAGCTTAAAAAAGTATTTGATGTTGCTGCTACTTATGGTTTAGAGTTTAATTTTTTAAAAAGTGTAATTTTCTTCAGCGGAAATTAACTTTTCTTGGCCATATTATTGAAGAAGGCACTATTCGTCCTTCAACAGCTAAAACAAATGCAGTCATGAATTTCCAAACACCTAAAAACACTCGGCATGTCCAATCATTTTTAGGACTAACAGGCTATTTTAGAAAATTTATTAAGGACTATGCATCAATCGCACGATCTTTAAGTGATCTTTTACGAGACAAAGTTCCATTCATCTTTGGTCCTATACAAAAACAAGCTTTTCTCTCTTTGAAGCAAATTTTGTCTCAGGAACCTGTATTACATCTTTATCAGCAAAACGCTCCATTACAAATACACTGCGATGCCAGTGCGAAAGGGTTTGGCGCTATACTTCTACAAATGGACTCAAATCAGAACTTTCATCCAATACACTATATGAGTCGTAAAACTTCTCCTCAAGAAGAGAAATACTATAGCTACGAGCTAGAGATCTTAGCGATAGTTACAGCATTAAAAAAATTTCGACACTACCTCGTCGGCACAAAATTTCAAATAATCACAGATTGCCAAGCATTTCAAAAAACTATGTCAAAGACAGATTTACCACCTAGAATAGCACGATGGGCTCTCTTCTTAGAAGACTTCGATTACGAAATATTTCACAGGCCAGGTAAACAAATGCAACATGTTGACGCGCTCAGTCGTTATCCCGTCATGCTCATACAATACAACGAGACAACACAAAAAATTAAAAAAGCACAAATTAATGATGAGTTTACATCCAGTATTAAACAATTATTACAATCATCTTCAGCCTCTGATTATACATTAAAAAACGATGTGTTGTACAAAATTGTCAACGACCAAGAACTTCTAGTCGTTCCACTTGAAATGCAAAAACAAATCGTACAACTTGAACATTCTAAAGGACATTTCGGCATCAAAAAAACTGAAAATTTAGTCAAACAACAATTCTTTTCCCCAAATATGCGTAAGACTGTAGAAAATGTTATTGCAAATTGTATTCCTTGCATTCTTTCATCCAAAAAATTTGGCAAACGAGAAGGATTTCTACATCCCATACCAAAAGGTGATATTCCACTTGATACCTACCATATTGATTTTTGGGTCCACTCCCAAGTACCAACAAGAACTACAAAAATATCTTTACTGTCATCGACGCTTTCACCAAATTTTTGTGGATTTATCCTGTAAAGTCTCCTTCAGCTAACGATGCTTTAGACAAATTAAAATTACAACAAGTAACCTTTGGAAGTCCCAGATGAATAATTTCAGACAAAGAAACAGCATTCACTTCGACAGAATTTCAGAAATTATGTCAGGATGAAGATATCGAGTTTATTTCAATCACAACAGGTGTACCGCGTGGGAACGGTCAGGTAGAAAAAATTCATGCAACGTTAATACCAGTCCTAACAAAGCTTTCACTTGAAGATCCCAATAAATGGTATAAACACGTATCATCAGTTCAAAGAATAATTAACAGCACTGTTTCCATAGACACCAAATATACACCATTTGAACTTTTAACAGGCGTCAAAATGAAAAATAAAGATGACATCAAAATCAAAGCCATTCTCGAGGAAGAAAATTTCCAATTATCTTTACAGAATAAACAACAAATGAGAGAAGATGCCAAATCCAATATCCTGAAATTACAAGAACAAAGTAGACTACACTACAATAAACATCGCAAAGAAGCAAGAAAATACAAAGAAGGTGACAGAATTGCAATCAAGAAAACCCAGTTTGGAGTAGGTGTGAAATTGCGACCAAAATATTTTGGCCCATATGAAGTCGTGAAAGTTCGTCCAAACGACAGGTACGATGTAAAGAAAATAGGAAGACAAGAAGGCCCGAATTTGACATCCACATCTGCTGATCTGATGAAACCATGGGATAATCCCTAAGACTTTTCTTTCCAGAGCTCTTATGACTTTATTTTTTTCCCTCTATATACTCAAGGAAATTTGAACTTTAAAAATTTGTTTAATCTTTTTTTTTTCTTTTCAGTTGTAGTATTTGTATAATTTTTACTTGCATATTTTCCAGCCTGGTCGGGGACCGACCACATCAGGATGGACGAGTGTTGTATACGCTCAGGTGACACCAGCGCCACTCTCTGTAACCCCGGATGTAAGCGGGAGAAGGGGTAGACTTACTGTTCTCCCAGCAGCGCACGCCTAGTCAGGTTTAACAACCTGTAGATGTCATTAAATATCCTTAAACTTTAACGTCTCTCTTTCATTCAACATACCCCTAGACACCACCCTCTCTGTTACATATATATATATATATGCCTTTTTTTGATAAAATGGAAAAGTCTAGCTCTGTTAAAGTTGTATGCAGTCACATTACATATTCTATCAAATTATTTGGAAGAGTCAGAAATGAAGAAATTTTTACTGGGATAAATAACATGTCTGTTTTTAGAAATACTTAAGATGCTTTTATAATTGAAGGGGGAAAATTACTGTTGCAATTTTATTACAGATATTTCCTAACAATAATATTTTGGCGAGATATATATTTGTTATAAGTAAGGAATTAGTAGTTGGGGTAAATTATTATTTGAAAGTGATTTGAAATTAACAATTAAAAAATGGATAATTATAAAACATTAAAGCTAATATATTTTTTATCAAACGTAGTTATTGCGGTGAAAACCAACAATTTATTTACTGAAAGATGATATGATCATATTTTTATTAATACAATGAACAAAAAATAATTCAGTAATTCATTCGCAAACGATATCCAAAGACAAAGTAAAGCGATTTTAATACAATAAAAACGTCAGCTTCTCACTTTCTCTCTTAAGCGAAAACGGTGGGTTTAAGCAGAGTAATGCTTTGTAGACACAATAAATACGTCAGCTTTCTAAACGAAGACGGTGTCTGAAGACAAAATAATGCTATGTTCCAGTATCCTGAGCAAAGAAAGTTTCCTGAGGCAGGGTAAGGCTGTGCGTCAGTATCCGTAATGAATGAGGGTGACCAAAGACAGGTAAATGAGGGTAAAGGTATACGGATACAATATAAACGTGAGCTTCCTTAGCGAGGACAGTTTCCAAGACAGGGTAATGTTACGAGTCAGCCTCCTAAATGAAAGCACTCTCCAAAGACAGGGTAATGCTACGAGTCAGCCTCCTAAATGAAGCACTCTCCAAAGACAGGGTAATGCTACGAGTCAGCATCCTAAATGAAAGCACTCTCCAAAGACAGGGTAATGCTACGAGTCAGCATCCTAAATGAAAGCACTCTCCAAAGACAGGGTAATGCTACGAGTCAGCATCCTAAATGAAAGCACTCTCCAAAGACAGGGTAATGCTACGAGTCAGCCTCCTAAATGAAAGCACTCTCCAAAGACAGGGTAATGCTACGAGTCAGCCTCCTAAATGAAAGCACTCTCCAAAGACAGGGTAATGCTACGAGTCAGCCTCCTAAATGAAGCAATCTCCAAAGACAGGGTAATGCTACGAGTCAGCCTCCTAAATTGAAAGCACTCTCCAAAGACAGGGTAATGCTTACGAGTCAGCCTCCTAAATGAAAGCACTCTCCAAAGACAGGGTAATGCTCAGAGTCAGCCTCCTAAATGAAGCACTCTCCAAAGACAGGGTAATGCTACGAGTCAGCCTCCTAAATGAAGCACTCTCCAAAGACAGGGTAATGCTACGAGTCAGCATCCTAAATGAAAGCACTCTCCAAAGACAGGTAATGCTACGAGTCAGCCTCCTAAATGAAAGCACTCTCCAAAGACAGGGTAATGCTACGAGTCAGCCTCCTAAATGAAAGCACTCTCCAAAGACAGGGTAATGCTACGAGTCAGCATCCTAAATGAGGATGGTCACCAAAGACAGGGTAAAGCTATGAGTCAGCATTCTAAATGAGGACAGTCTCCAAAGAAACGGTAAAGCTTTGAGTCAACATCCTAAATGAGAATGGTCTCGAAAGACTGGGTAAAGGTAAATGAACACAACAATAAAGCTTCGAAAGTGACGACGGTTTCCTAAGACAAGGTATAGCTATATTAATATGATGAAAACGTCAGATTCTATCGTTTTTACTCAGAAAGGGTTTAATGATATAATCGATTCGCTATCGTACAGTATTTGTGTGTTTAAACTTATTTTTAGTTATTTTTAGACAGTTTTAAATGAAAAAAAAACAAGATATAAATCATTGGCATGGCCAAGTAATTTTAGTGCGTTTTTCACATGTTGTATTTTACAATAATGCAACTTTTTACTAACAGAAAGTAGTACTATACTTAAAAATGTTTTTTTTTTAAAATTTTAAATTATTAAATTTAAATATGATTCGGCTCATCTAGGGCACAAATGCGACCAAATGCCGAAAATCAGAGGTCAATCGGTTAATTATTGGCTGAGAAAACGGTACGACAAAATATGGAACGAAGACGAGGACGAAATTTGCGTCCTAATAGCGCTTTTTTTACACTACGTGAAAAAAATGCTAAAAAGCTTTTGATGTATCTCAGTAGTGGTATATTTTATTATTTCATCAACATATTTTTAAAAAAAATAATTGAGCTATTGAAGGTTGTATATGCCGTTAACTTTAATTAAACAAGTACACAAAATATTTAAATCCGTACAATCAGAAGTCATTTCAATTCTTCAAGCTTTTAAGGTTCCATGCCATACTCGAGATAGTAATATACCAAAATCTAGTCTTCGCTCTTTTGGTCAATTCTTTTTAAGGGATTGAATTTCTTTTTTCGTACCTTAGTTAAGATTTTACTGATTTCGCCCAGTGGGAAATGTGATAAATCTGGTAAAGACTCAACAACTTTTTCTCAAAAAAGTAATAAATTGTGTGGTGAATTCCAACTCTGTCATGAAGAATTCTTTTTTTAGCGCGTTTTTCACGTAGTGTAAAAAAAGCGCTATTAGGACGCAAATTTCGACTTCGTCCTCGTTTTCGTTCCATATTTTGTCGTACCTTTTACTCAGCCAATAATAATTAACCGATTGACCTCGGGTTTTTGGCATTTGGTCGCATTTGGGCCCTAGATGAGTGGAATCATATTTAAATTTAATAATTTAAAAAAAATTAAATTTTTTTTTAAAGTATAGTACTATTTTCTGTTAGTAAAAAGTTTAATAGTTGCATTATTGTAAAATACAGTTAAATACATGCAACGTTAATACCAGTCCTAACAAAGCTTTCACTTGAAGATCCCAATAAATGGTATAAACACGTATCATCAGTTCAACGAATAATTAACAGAACTGTTTCCATAGACACCAAATATACACCATTTGAACTTTTAACAGGCGTCAAAATGAAAAATAAAGATGACATCAAAATCAAAGCCATTCTCGAGGAAGAAAATTTCCAATTATCTTTACAGAATAAACAACAAATGAGAGAAGATGCCAAATCCAATATCCTGAAATTACAAGAACAAAGTAGACTACACTACAATAAACATCGCAAAGAAGCAAGAAAATACAAAGAAGGTGACAGAATTGCAATCAAGAAAACCCAGGTTGGAGTAGGTGTGAAATTGCGACCAAAATATTTTGGCCCATATGAAGTCGTGAAAGTTCGTCCAAACGACAGGTACGATGTAAAGAAAATAGGAAGACAAGAAGGCCCGAATTTGACATCCACATCTGCTGATCTGATGAAACCATGGGATAATCCCTAAGACTTTTCTTTCCAGAGCTCTTATGACTTTATTTTTTTCCCTCTATATACTCAAGGAAATTTGAACTTTAAAAATTTGTTTAATCTTTTTTTTCTTCTTTTCAGTTGTAGTATTTGTATAATTTTTACTTGCATATTTTCCAGCCTGGTCGGGGACCGACCACATCAGGATGGACGAGTGTTGTATACGCTCAGGTGACACCAGCGCCACTCTCTGTAACCCCGGATGTAAGCGGGAGAAGGGGTAGACTTACTGTTCTCCCAGCAGCGCACGCCTAGTCAGGTTTAACAACCTGTAGATGTCATTAAATATCCTTAAACTTTAACGTCTCTCTTTCATTCAACATACCCCTAGACACCACCCTCTCTGTTACATATATATATATATATATATATGCCTTTTTTTGATAAAATGGAAAAGTCTAGCTCTGTTAAAGTTGTATGCAGTCACATTACATATTCTATCAAATTATTTGGAAGAGTCAGAAATGAAGAAATTTTTACTGGGATAAATAACATGTCTGTTTTTAGAAATACTTAAGATGCTTTTATAATTGAAGGGGGAAAATTACTGTTGCAATTTTATTACAGATATTTCCTAACAATAATATTTTGGCGAGATATATATTTGTTATAAGTAAGGAATTAGTAGTTGGGGTAAATTATTATTTGAAAGTGATTTGAAATTAACAATTAAAAAATGGATAATTATAAAACATTAAAGCTAATATATTTTTTATCAAACGTAGTTATTGCGGTGAAAACCAACAATTTATTTACTGAAAGATGATATGATCATATTTTTATTAATACAATGAACAAAAAATAATTCAGTAATTCATTCGCAAACGATATCCAAAGACAAAGTAAAGCGATTTTAATACAATAAAAACGTCAGCTTCTCACTTTCTCTCTTAAGCGAAAACGGTGGGTTTAAGCAGAGTAATGCTTTGTAGACACAATAAATACGTCAGCTTTCTAAACGAAGACGGTGTCTGAAGACAAAATAATGCTATGTTCCAGTATCCTGAGCAAAGAAGTTTCCTGAGCAGGGTAAGGCTGTGCGTCAGTATCCGTAATGAATGAGGGTGACCAAAGACAGGTAAATGAGGTTAAAGGTATACGGATACAATATAAACGTGAGCTTCCTTAGCGAGGACAGTTTCCAAGACAGGGTAATGTTACGAGTCAGCCTCCTAAATGAAAGCACTCTCCAAAGACAGGGTAATGCTACGAGTCAGCATCCTAAATGAAAGCACTCTCCAAAGACAGGGTAATGCTACGAGTCAGCCTCCTAAATGAAAGCACTCTCCAAAGACAGGGTAATGCTACGAGTCAGCCTCCTAAATGAAAGCACTCTCCAAAGACAGGGTAATGCTACGAGTCAGCCTCCTAAATGAAAGCACTCTCCAAAGACAGGGTAATGCTACGAGTCAGCTCCTAAATGAAAGCACTCTCCAAAGACAGGGTAATGCTACGAGTCAGCATCCTAAATGAAAGCACTCTCCAAAGACAGGGTAATGCTACGAGTCAGCCTCCTAAATGAAAGCACTCTCCAAAGACAGGGTAATGCTACGAGTCAGCATCCTAAATGAAAGCACTCTCCAAAGACAGGGTAATGCTACGAGTCAGCCTCCTAAATGAAAGCACTCTCCAAAGACAGGGTAATGCTACGAGTCAGCCTCCTAAATGAAAGCACTCTCCAAAGACAGGGTAATGCTACGAGTCAGCATCCTAAATGAAAGCACTCTCCAAAGACAGGGTAATGCTACGAGTCAGCCTCCTAAATGAAAGCACTCTCCAAAGACAGGGTAATGCTACGAGTCAGCTCCTAAATGAAAGCACTCACAAAGACAGGGTAATGCTACGAGTCAGCCTCCTAAATGAAAGCACTCTCCAAAGACAGGGTAATGCTACGAGTCAGCCTCAAAAAGCATCTCCAAAGACAGGAATGAGAGCAGCTCTAAATGAAAGCACTCTCCAAAGACAGGGTAATGCTACGAGTCAGCCTCCTAAATGAAAGCACTCTCCAAAGACAGGGTAATGCTACGAGTCAGCCTCCTAAATGAAAGCACTCTCCAAAGACAGGGTAATGCTACGAGTCAGCCTCCTAAATGAAGCACTCTCCAAAGACAGGGTAATGCTACGAGTCAGCCTCCTAAATGAAAGCACTCTCCAAAGACAGGGTAATGCTACGAGTCAGCCTCCTAAATGAAGCACTCTCCAAAGACAGGGTAATGCTACGAGTCAGCCTCCTAAATGAAAGCACTCTCCAAAGACAGGGTAATGCTACGAGTCAGCCTCCTAAATGAAAGCACTCTCCAAAGACAGGGTAATGCTACGAGTCAGCCTCCTAAATGAAGCACTCTCCAAAGACAGGGTAATGCTACGAGTCAGCCTCCTAAATGAAAGCACTCTCCAAAGACAGGTAATGCTACGAGTCAGCCTCCTAAATGAAAGCACTCTCCAAAGACAGGTAATGCTAGAGCAGCACTAAATGAAGCACTCTCCAAAGACAGGGTAATGCTACGAGTCAGCCTCCTAAATGAAAGCACTCTCCAAAGACAGGGTAATGCTACGAGTCAGCCTCCTAAATGAAAGCACTCTCCAAAGACAGGGTAATGCTACGAGTCAGCATCCTAAATGAGGATGGTCACCAAAGACAGGGTAAAGCTATGAGTCAGCATTCTAAATGAGGACAGTCTCCAAAGAAACGGTAAAGCTTTGAGTCAACATCCTAAATGAGAATGGTCTCGAAAGACTGGGTAAAGGTAAATGAACACAACAATAAAGCTTCGAAAGTGACGACGGTTTCCTAAGACAAGGTATAGCTATATTAATATGATGAAAACGTCAGATTCTATCGTTTTTACTCAGAAAGGGTTTAATGATATAATCGATTCGCTATCGTACAGTATTTGTGTGTTTAAACTTATTTTTAGTTATTTTTAGACAGTTTTAAATGAAAAAAAAACAAGATATAAATCATTGGCATGGCCAAGTAATTTTAGTGCGTTTTTCACATGTTGTATTTTACAATAATGCAACTTTTTACTAACAGAAAGTAGTACTATACTTAAAAATGTTTTTTTTTTTAAAATTTTAAATTATTAAATTTAAATATGATTCGGCTCATCTAGGGCACAAATGCGACCAAATGCCGAAAATCAGAGGTCAATCGGTTAATTATTGGCTGAGAAAACGGTACGACAAAATATGGAACGAAGACGAGGACGAAATTTGCGTCCTAATAGCGCTTTTTTTACACTACGTGAAAAAAACACTAAAAAGCTTTTGATGTATCTTAGTAGTGGTATATTTTATTATTTCATCAACATATTTTTTAAAAAAAATAATTGAGCTATTGAAGGTTGTATATGCCGTTAACTTTAATTAAACAAGTACAAAATATTTAAATCCGTACAATCAGAAGTCATTTCAATTCTTCAAGCTTTTAAGGTTCCATGCCATACTCGAGATAGTAATATACCAAAATCTAGTCTTCGCTCTTTTGGTCAATTCTTTTTAAGGGATTGAATTTCTTTTTTCGTACCTTAGTTAAGATTTTACTGATTTCGCCCAGTGGGAAATGTGATAAATCTGGTAAAGACTCAACAACTTTTTCTCAAAAAAGTAATAAATTGTGTGGTGAATTCCAACTCTGTCATGAAGAATTCTTTTTTTAGCGCGTTTTTCACGTAGTGTAAAAAAAAGCGCTATTAGGACGCAAATTTCGACTTCGTCCTCGTTTTCGTTCCATATTTTGTCGTACCTTTTACTCAGCCAATAATAATTAACCGATTGACCTCGGGTTTTTGGCATTTGGTCGCATTTGGGCCCTAGATGAGTGGAATCATATTTAAATTTAATAATTTAAAAAAAATTAAATTTTTTTTAAAGTATAGTACTATTTTCTGTTAGTAAAAAGTTTAATAGTTGCATTATTGTAAAATACAGTTAAATACATGCAACGTTAATACCAGTCCTAACAAAGCTTTCACTTGAAGATCCCAATAAATGGTATAAACACGTATCATCAGTTCAACGAATAATTAACAGCACTGTTTCCATAGACACCAAATATACACCATTTGAACTTTTAACAGGCGTCAAAATGAAAAATAAAGATGACATCAAAATCAAAGCCATTCTCGAGGAAGAAAATTTCCAATTATCTTTACAGAATAAACAACAAATGAGAGAAGATGCCAAATCCAATATCCTGAAATTACAAGAACAAAGTAGACTACACTACAATAAACATCGCAAAGAAGCAAGAAAATACAAAGAAGGTGACAGAATTGCAATCAAGAAAACCCAGGTTGGAGTAGGTGTGAAATTGCGACCAAAATATTTTGGCCCATATGAAGTCGTGAAAGTTCGTCCAAACGACAGGTACGATGTAAAGAAAATAGGAAGACAAGAAGGCCCGAATTTGACATCCACATCTGCTGATCTGATGAAACCATGGGATAATCCCTAAGACTTTTCTTTCCAGAGCTCTTATGACTTTATTTTTTTCCCTCTATATACTCAAGGAAATTTGAACTTTAAAAATTTGTTTAATCTTTTTTTTTTCTTTTCAGTTGTAGTATTTGTATAATTTATACTTGCATATTTTCCAGCCTGGTCGGGGACCGACCACATCAGGATGGACGAGTGTTGTATACGCTCAGGTGACACCAGCGCCACTCTCTGTAACCCCGGATGTAAGCGGGAGAAGGGGTAGACTTACTGTTCTCCCAGCAGCGCACGCCTAGTCAGGTTTAACAACCTGTAGATGTCATTAAATATCCTTAAACTTTAACGTCTCTCTTTCATTCAACATACCCCTAGACACCACCCTCTCTGTTACATATATATATATATATGCCTTTTTTTGATAAAATGGAAAAGTCTAGCTCTGTTAAAGTTGTATGCAGTCACATTACATATTCTATCAAATTATTTGGAAGAGTCAGAAATGAAGAAATTTTTACTGGATAAATAACATGTCTGTTTTTAGAAATACTTAAGATGCTTTTATAATTGAAGGGGGAAAATTACTGTTGCAATTTTATTACAGATATTTCCTAACAATAATATTTTGGCGAGATATATATTTGTTATAAGTAAGGAATTAGTAGTTGGGGTAAATTATTATTTGAAAGTGATTTGAAATTAACAATTAAAAAATGGATAATTATAAAACATTAAAGCTAATATATTTTTTATCAAACGTAGTTATTGCGGTGAAAACCAACAATTTATTTACTGAAAGATGATATGATCATATTTTTATTAATACAATGAACAAAAAATAATTCAGTAATTCATTCGCAAACGATATCCAAAGACAAAGTAAAGCGATTTTAATACAATAAAAACGTCAGCTTCTCACTTTCTCTCTTAAGCGAAAACGGTGGGTTTAAGCAGAGTAATGCTTTGTAGACACAATAAATACGTCAGCTTTCTAAATGAAGACGGTGTCTGAAGACAAAATAATGCTATGTTCCAGTATCCTGAGCAAAGACAGTTTCCTGAGACAGGGTAAGGCTGTGCGTCAGTATCCGTAATGAATGAGGGTGACCAAAGACAGGTAAATGAGGGTAAAGGTATACGGATACAATATAAACGTGAGCTTCCTTAGCGAGGACAGTTTCCAAGACAGGGTAATGTTACGAGTCAGCCTCCTAAATGAAAGCACTCTCCAAAGACAGGGTAATGCTACGAGTCAGCCTCCTAAATGAAGCACTCTCCAAAGACAGGGTAATGCTACGAGTCAGCATCCTAAATGAAAGCACTCTCCAAAGACAGGGTAATGCTACGATCACCTCCTAAATGAAAGCACTCTCCAAAGACAGGTAATGCTACGAGTCAGCCTCCTAAATGAAGCACTCTCCAAAGACAGGGTAATGCTACGAGTCAGCCTCCTAAATGAAAGCACTCTCCAAAGACAGGGTAATGCTACGAGTCAGCCTCCTAAATGAAAGCACTCTCCAAAGACAGGGTAATGCTACGAGTCAGCCTCCTAAATGAAAGCACTCTCCAAAGACAGGGTAATGCTACGAGTCAGCCTCCTAAATGAAAGCACTCTCCAAAGACAGGGTAATGCTACGAGTCAGCTCCTAAATGAACATCTAAGACAGGTAAGCTACATCATCCAAAGAAAGATCAAAGACAGGGTAATGCTACGAGTCAGCCTCCTAAATGAAGCACTCTCCAAAGACAGGGTAATGCTACGAGTCAGCCTCCTAAATGAAAGCACTCTCCAAAGACAGGGTAATGCTACGAGTCAGCCTCCTAAATGAAAGCACTCTCCAAAGACAGGGTAATGCTACGAGTCAGCCTCCTAAATGAAGCACTCTCCAAAGACAGGGTAATGCTACGAGTCAGCCTCCTAAATGAAAGCACTCTCCAAAGACAGGGTAATGCTACGAGTCAGCCTCCTAAATGAAGCACTCTCCAAAGACAGGGTAATGCTACGAGTCAGCTCCTAAATGAAAGCACTCTCCAAAGACAGGGTAATGCTACGAGTCAGCCTCCTAAATGAAAGCACTCTCCAAAGACAGGGTAATGCTACGAGTCAGCCTCCTAAATGAAAGCACTCTCCAAAGACAGGGTAATGCTACGAGTCAGCCTCCTAAATGAAAGCACTCTCCAAAGACAGGGTAATGCTACGAGTCAGCCTCCTAAATGAAGCACTCTCCAAAGACAGGGTAATGCTACGAGTCAGCCTCCTAAATGAAGCACTCTCCAAAGACAGGGTAATGCTACGAGTCAGCATCCTAAATGAAAGCACTCTCCAAAGACAGGGTAATGCTAAGAGTCAGCCTCCTAAATGAAAGCACTCTCGACAAGCTACGAGTCAGCTCCTAAATGAAGCACTCTCCAAAGACAGGGTAATGCTACGAGTCAGCCTCCTAAATGAAAGCACTCTCCAAAGACAGGGTAATGCTACGAGTCAGCATCCTAAATGAGGATGGTCACCAAAGACAGGGTAAAGCTATGAGTCAGCATTCTAAATGAGGACAGTCTCCAAAGAAACGGTAAAGCTTTGAGTCAACATCCTAAATGAGAATGGTCTCCAAAGACTGGGTAAAGGTAAATGAACACAACAATAAAGCTTCGAAAGTGACGACGGTTTCCTAAGACAAGGTATAGCTATATTAATATGATGAAAACGTCAGATTCTATCGTTTTTACTCAGAAAGGGTTTAATGATATAATCGATTCGCTATCGTACAGTATTTGTGTGTTTAAACTTATTTTTAGTTATTTTTAGACAGTTTTAAATGAAAAAAAAAACAAGATATAAATCATTGGCATGGCCAAGTAATTTTAGTGCGTTTTTCACATGTTGTATTTTACAATAATGCAACTTTTTACTAACAGAAAGTAGTACTATACTTAAAAATGTTTTTTTTTTAAAATTTTAAATTATTAAATTTAAATATGATTCGGCTCATCTAGGGCACAAATGCGACCAAATGCCGAAAATCAGAGGTCAATCGGTTAATTATTGGCTGAGAAAAAGGTACGACAAAATATGGAACGAAAGACGAGGACGAAATTTGCGTCCTAATAGCGCTTTTTTTACACTACGTGAAAAAAACGCTAAAAAGCTTTTGATGTATCTCAGTAGTGGTATATTTTATTATTTCATCAACATATTTTTAAAAAAAAATAATTGAGCTATTGAAGGTTGTATATGCCGTTAACTTTAATTAAACAAGTACAAAATATTTAAATCCGTACAATCAGAAGTCATTTCAATTCTTCAAGCTTTTAAGGTTCCATGCCATACTCGAGATAGTAATATACCAAAATCTAGTCTTCGCTCTTTTGGTCAATTCTTTTTAAGGGATTGAATTTCTTTTTTCGTACCTTAGTTAAGATTTTACTGATTTCGCCCAGTGGGAAATGTGATAAATCTGGTAAAGACTCAACAACTTTTTCTCAAAAAAGTAATAAATTGTGTGGTGAATTCCAACTCTGTCATGAAGAATTATTTTTTTAGCGCGTTTTTCTCGTAGTGTAAAAAAAAGCGCTATTAGGACGCAAATTTCGACTTCGTCCTCGTTTTCGTTCCATATTTTGTCGTACCTTTTACTCAGCCAATAATAATTAACCGATTGACCTCGGGTTTTTGGCATTTGGTCGCATTTGGGCCCTAGATGAGTGGAATCATATTTAAATTTAATAATTTTAAAAAAATTAAATTTTTTTTTAAAGTATAGTACTATTTTCTGTTAGTAAAAAGTTTAATAGTTGCATTATTGTAAAATACAGTTAAATACATGCAACGTTAATACCAGTCCTAACAAAGCTTTCACTTGAAGATCCCAATAAATGGTATAAACACGTATCATCAGTTCAACGAATAATTAACAGCACTGTTTCCATAGACACCAAATATACACCATTTGAACTTTTAACAGGCGTCAAAATGAAAAATAAAGATGACATCAAAATCAAAGCCATTCTCGAGGAAGAAAATTTCCAATTATCTTTACAGAATAAACAACAAATGAGAGAAGATGCCAAATCCAATATCCTGAAATTACAAGAACAAAGTAGACTACACTACAATAAACATCGCAAAGAAGCCAAGAAAATACAAAGAAGGTGACAGAATTGCAATCAAGAAAACCCAGGTTGGAGTAGGTGTGAAATTGCGACCAAAATATTTTGGCCCATATGAAGTCGTGAAAGTTCGTCCAAACGACAGGTACGATGTAAAGAAAATAGGAAGACAAGAAGGCCCGAATTTGACATCCACATCTGCTGATCTGATGAAACCATGGGATAATCCTAAGACTTTTCTTTCCAGAGCTCTTATGACTTTATTTTTTTCCTCTATATACTCAAGGAAATTTGAACTTTAAAAATTTGTTTAATCTTTTTTTTTCTTTTTTCAGTTGTAGTATTTGTATTAATTTTTACTTGCATATTTTCCAGCCTGGTCGGGGACCGACCACATCAGGATGGACGAGTGTTGTATACGCTCAGGTGACACCAGCGCCACTCTCTGTAACCCCGGATGTAAGCGGGAGAAGGGGTAGACTTACTGTTTCTCCCAGCAGCGCACGCCTAGTCAGGTTTAACAACCTGTAGATGTCATTAAATATCCTTAAACTTTAACGTCTCTCTTTCATTCAACATACCCCTAGACACACCCTCTCTGTTACATATATTATATATATATGCCTTTTTTTGATAAAATGAAAAAGTCTAGCTCTGTTTAAAGTTGTATGCAGTCACATTACATATTTCTATCAAATTATTTGGAAGAGTCAGAAATGAAGAAATTTTTACTGGGATAAATAACATGTCTGTTTTTAGAAATACTTAAGATGCTTTTATAATTGAAGGGGAAAATTACTGTTTGCAATTTTATTACAGATATTTCCTAACAATAATATTTGGCGAATATATATTTGTTATAAGTAAGGAATTAGTAGTTGGGGTAAATTATTATTTGAAAGTGATTTGAAATTAACAATTAAAAAATGGATAATTATAAAACATTAAAGCTAATATATTTTTTATCAAACGTAGTTATTGCGGTGAAAACCAACAATTTATTTACTGAAAGATGATATGATCATATTTTTATTAATACAATGAACAAAAAATAATTCAGTAATTCATTCGCAAACGATATCCAAAGACAAAGTAAAGCGATTTTAATACAATAAAAACGTCAGCTTCTCACTTTCTCTCTTAAGCGAAAACGGTGGGTTTAAGCAGAGTAATGCTTTGTAGACACAATAAATACGTCAGCTTTCTAAATGAAGACGGTGTCTGAAGACAAAATAATGCTATGTTCCAGTATCCTGAGCAAAGAAAGTTTCCTGAGGCAGGGTAAGGCTGTGCGTCAGTATCCGTAATGAATGAGGGTGACCAAAGACAGGTAAATGAGGGTAAAGGTATACGGATACAATATAAACGTGAGCTTCCTTAGCGAGGACAGTTTCCAAGACAGAGGTAATGTTACGAGTCAGCCTCCTAAATGAAAGCACTCTCCAAAGACAGGTAATCTACGAGTCAGCCTCCTAAATAAAGCACTCTCGAGGGTAATGCTACGAGTCAGCATCCTAAATGAAAGCACTCTCCAAAGACAGGGTAATGCTACGAGTCAGCTCCTAAATGAAAGCACTCTCCAAAGACAGGGTAATGCTACGAGTCAGCCTCCTAAATGAAAGCACTCTCCAAAGACAGGTAATGCTACGAGTCAGCCTCCTAAATGAAAGCACTCTCCAAAGACAGGGTAATGCTACGAGTCAGCCTCCTAAATGAAAGCACTCTCCAAAGACAGGGTAATGCTACGAGTCAGCCTCCTAAATGAAAGCACTCTCCAAAGACAGGGTAATGCTAGAGTCAGCCTCCTAAATGAAAGCACTCTCCAAAGACAGGTAATGCTACGAGTCAGCCTCCTAAATGAAAGCACTCTCCAAAGACAGGGTAATGCTACGAGTCAGCCTCCTAAATGAAGCACTCTCCAAAGAGGGTAATGCTACGAGTCAGCCTCCTAAATGAAAGCACTCTCCAAAGACAGGGTAATGCTACGAGTCAGCCTCCTAAATGAAGCACTCTCCAAAGACAGGGTAATGCTACGAGTCAGCATCCTAAATGAAAGCACTCTCCAAAGACAGGGTAATGCTACGAGTCAGCCTCCTAAATGAAAGCACTCTCCAAAGACAGGGTAATGCTACGAGTCAGCCTCCTAAATGAAAGCACTCTCCAAAGACAGGGTAATGCTACGAGTCAGCATCCTAAATGAGGATGGTCACCAAAGACAGGGTAAGCTATGAGTCAGCATTCTAAATGAGGACAGTCTC
>BMAO01022014.1:0-14458 GCA_019973975.1 Trichonephila clavata
ATTTTTAATAAATACTTAAATGTAAAAATACATAATAATAACAAATATAATTTTAAAATAAAAAAACTGCACTCTAACAATCGCAGTACTTGAAATTAACTAGCGTTAATGAATATGTTGAATTATATGTTTAAACTGTCTCTTTTCGGTTGTGATTGACAAAACAAATTTTTGAATAAAAGACTGATCACGATTGATTTGTAAATCATTACTTCTTGATATGAGTACATAATTTCTTATACCTCATGTATTTTCTGGATTATTTAAAAACTTCTAATTTTTTACTTGCTATAAAATGCATTTCTTTTAACATATTTATGATTCAATTCAACGATTCTATATTCAATAGAAGACGGGCTTTTTTAAAGGTTCAAAAGATAGATCATATGCAAGACTAAAAAGTGAATATTCAATGTTATTTACAAAATTGGGTATAATAATCCCCATTATATATTTTACTTGCATTTATAATGCTTATTTTTTCTTTAAGATATCTAATGATAAACTATTTCCCTTGAATTTTGCAATAAAATATATTTTGGAATTAAAATGTTTGTCCCATTTCCATTATGTTGATTTTACATCAACCACTTGAGTACCATGTAACCACTAGCGGACAAATACTATTTATAGGTCAAAACCCCCATTGTAACTTCATTTGGTCACATGGTTTATTTAGGTATACAACCAGTGTAACCAGGCCAGGAAACATTATAAGGTAAACTTTCTTTCATTGAAATTCTATTAAGTTACAAAAATTAAGTTACAGTATGACTGATGTATAAAAATTTGAAAAAAAAGCAGGCAAATTGAAATTAATTTTACAAATCTTTGAGAAATTGCTTGAAATGTTCCTTGTAACAAAACACTTTTTGTCATGCGTTATATAAATGGATTGTTATTTTTGTTCCATTCCCCCTCATCTTCACCACAAATAGTAAATCCATATCAGAGTCATTGTCTATTCATCAGTTTCCTCATTCAGTATCTCTTTCGTTGATACCCAACGACAATGCCATATTTTCTAGAAAAAGTAAAAATAAACAAGATAAATCGTTCAAACTTAGAAAGCAAAATGAAACATGAACAAACATGCGCCTTAGTCAGCGTCAAAACAAAATATGAAAAAATGCGTTGTAACGTCAAGGCCAGTATTTCCAGAAATCCCGGATTTCTGGGGATGCTAGAAAGCGCAGCCTCTTACACAACGGTTTAAACACATAAAAAACGTACAAATGGGACTGCATATAACAAGACAAAGCTCCACCTCCTAAATAATAGCAAGTTCAAGGAAAAATAAGTTCACCCTTTTCAATATTCAAACTCAAAAATCAAATTCCTAATATCAACTTTTCGAAAATATAAAAAGGAATATTGACAAATATATAGTATTTTCCAAAATGATGAAAGATTTAAAGTAAATATAAAGAACCCAGACTGTACACAAACAGCTGCAGCTATATTGTTTACTCTAGACGGATTTGATATTCATGGGATTTAACTTAAACACTCCACAAACAAATGGAAACTGAATTTTTGCTCAAGAAGAGAGCAATTGTTACAATATGTATGTTTTCAAGAATTCCCCAGATATTTAACAGAGACAAACTTTTAAATTAAGTACGATTTTTATTTTTCCTCTTCGAATAGCATTGCTCCGATTTTTATTATACGGTTTTACATTTGTAACATTGTCTAGAAATGAAAGTTTTACTTTAAGCAATATAATTTTTAAAATAAGCCGTAATATATCTGATGAAAGTTTTTTCATTCTGTTTTTCTCAATTTGTTAAATAGCAAGCAAAATAAGAACTAATAGTTAAATCTAATGTAACAAAATAAATATTAAGTAGTTGTGTATGATGTTATGCAAGTAAACCTGTAACAGTGTACACGTAGTATTATGCTAAGTTCAAAGACAAAAATGTTAATATTTTAATTTTACGTTTATACCCAGATATTGAAATTAAGGTTTTTATTAGTACTTAAAGTAAATTTTTACTAAATATTTGAAATATTTTCTTGTTTTGTTTATTTACAGTTATTGTTATACGTGCACATTATAGATTTATTGTGAATATTTTTGAGATTGTCTGATTTTTAATTTCTTGAATATTTCTTTTGCTCAAGCGTAATCATTCATTTTTAAATGTTTCTGAAAACATATATGTTCCTCATACAGAATTAATATACGGAGTAAGTGTTTGACTAAAATCAGATTATGAAGCTTGCATAATCATTGGAAGTTATTTGAGCTAATATAAACTTCAAGCTTATCAGTAACTATAGAACAGATGTCGCCAAAGTGGTGGTCCGCAAGAAATTCTTGTTGGTCCCCAGAAAAATGTGGAATATACTTACTCATCACGTTAAGTTATGCTTTAAGATGTATTGAAGCATAAATCAATTCGTAAAAATACGTGAAAAGTTATAAAAACTCTACTTCATAAAATAACACCACTGTGAATAAGTCGTACTGCTGTAGCCAGAGGCAAATTAAGATAGATGGGGGCCCTTGGCACTAAAAATTTGAGACCCATAGGCACAATTCGAAAAACTAAAATAGTGAAATATTTGTGTGTTGACCTTAAATAATAATAAAACTCAACGTCTAAAGAAAATTCTTAACCATGTATTTTAAAAAAAACTAAAAACCTTACTAAAGAGCTTATAGTTTTATTACACAACTTTAGTTCTTGATTTCTTTTGGCAAATTTATTAATTTTTTTTCTGTATCTGTATTTTGTCGAAAGGTTTTGTGTTCTTATATATGGCCATTTGTTTGTATTATCTCCCATGGTGCTTCTTAAATAATTTTTAGCACGTTTTAAAATTGAAAGAGATCTCTCATCTGATAAATTCAATATCGGTAGATGTCGGTCTACCCAAGGCCTCTTACAACTCCATACATTTCTAGTGGGGGGGGGCTTCATTGTATGTCTGTTTTATTTTAAAAATAGCAAAAACTAATCCAATTCCTATCATCATAATTAAAAGATTCAATATTGTCTTTGTAAGTTTCCATTAGTTTTTGCGTGGCTTTCTTCTTAATTTAAAATAATAATCTCTCGTCAAAAAATAGAGTGAAAGGTGTTCTAAACAGTTCCTTAGATTTCTGGTCTTCGGGATAGTTCTGCTGCTGCCTTTTCACATATGATATAATATGAATTCCCTTTGAAATTTTTCTTTCTTTCAAGATTTCACAACCATTTTTTTTTACTTTTACTGAAAATATTTTTTTCCCTATTTTTACCTGCGAGCCTGTCCAACTTCCTCTTCAAACGAGAGTCCTAATAAATCAGTTACTCCTAGTTTTCTTTTTTCAAATTCATTTATGAAATTTTGGATATAATTTTCTAGAGATTTTGACAGAATAGATCCTTTTAATAATTCACACTCAACTAATTACAATGATTTGCTAGTAGCCTTTATTATTTGCGGTAGGGTATTCCTAATTATGTTCATTAAGGTGACAGAACACCTTTAAAACTCAATTTTCGGTCAAAATATGGATTTTTCGTTTTTGATCAAATATTAAAATTCAATCTTTTATCTTTCTAAATCTGTAAAAATTTTGTTTCTAGCTTAATTAGAAGCCAAGTTACAGCTTTTTTAATATTACTTGATCATGAATTTCTCTGACCGGAAATGCCTTTCTGCTAACCGGAAGTGGCCCAAATTGTTTGTTTACGTTTCTCTTTCATGGTATATGACATGAAATATGAAAATTAATATACAAATATTTTGTCAGAAATTAAAATAGAATATTTGAGAATAAATATAAATGTATTTGGAAATACATTTTACTTTTTTTAGGTAGGAAATCTGGCATCAAATTTGTTGTTTAGTGACTTTGTTTACATATATGTTTGATTTTCATACTGAAAGAATCGACAGCGTAGAAAGTTAAAAAATAATTGCATTCTGTTTTATTTTTGCTTGAAAATGGTAAAAAGTATTGCTAGAAAGCGTAAGAGACAATTTTTTGGAAATAAATACACAAAAATTTCCGAAAATAACAGCAATTCAACACCTGTTCCTGAATGCACTGCTAGTTCTTCAAAATTGGGAAATGAGAGTATGTCAACTGCAGAAGAAATGCCTGGTCCTCTGTTTGGTAACAGAATCATTGATCTTGAGCTTATTGTGGATGCATTTTCTCAACTTTGCTGCCCAAAATGTTTTGCTGAAAAAGTAGAGCTTTTTGAGGATTCCATGTATGGATTATGCTCTCATTTTACACTAAAATGTAAATGCTGTGACTTTTTCTTTGCATTTGCTTCATCAAAAAAAGTTGTAAATGCACCAGTCATAAATACCAGGCTAGTATATGGTATGCGGCAGATAGGCAAGGGTTTTGCTGGTGCATTTAAATTATGCTCAACATTAAATTTGCCTCGACTAGACAAAAACTGCTTTCAAAAATCAGGAAGCAAAGCTTTTAAAAGTGGTCCAGGAAGTAGCTGAGGAATCCATGAAAAAAGCTGCTACTGAAATTGTGGATATAAAAGAAAATTTTTCATCTGATTTTGTAAAATGTGGCATATCTGTGGATGGCACATGGCAGCGTAGAGGCTATACGTCTATGAATGGTTGTGTTGCCGCAATATCAGTTGATACTGGTAAGGTGTTAGACGTAGAAGTTATGTCGTCCTACTGTCCTACATGTAAGAGACTTCAGACTATGCCAAGAAACTCTGAATATGAGTCGTCAAAAGCCGACCACATATGTCAGTGTAACTTCACGGGATCTTCGTCAAAAATGGAAATTGTGGGGGCTTCACGAATATTTCTTCGTTCAGAAAAAAACCGCAGACTTCAATACACGCAATATTACGGAGATGGTGACTCAAAAGCTTTCATGAGTGTGAAAGACACTTATGGAATGAACAGTGTGACAAAGTTTGAGTGCATTGGCCATGTGCAAAAGAGAGTGGGCTCGCGTCTAAGAAAGCTAAAAACAAAAACTAAAGGACTGTCTGGTAAAGGCAAATTAACTGATAATTTTATCGACCGACTTCAAAATTACTACGGAATTGCTGTACGCAGTAATGTCGGTAACTTAAATGCCATGCAGCAAAATGTAATTGCTGCGTTATATCACTGTGCATCAAGTGATAAAAAACCGATGCATGGTCAGTGCCCAATAGGGAAAGACAGCTGGTGTTATTTTCAGCGGGGGGTGGCAAATGGAACAAAATGTACCACAAAATATGCTGGTTTATCAAATGATGTTTTAAATAAAATTAAACCAGTATATTTAGAACTATGCGACAAACAGATATTAAGTAAGTGCTTACATGGACGCACGCAAAATGCAAATGAGTGTTTTAACGGAATAGTCTGGCAAAAAGTTCCGAAAGAAGTAGTTGTTTCGCTCAAAACAATTAAATTTGGGTCGTATGATGCTGTTATACATTTCAATGAGGGATTAAATGGGTGCCTCAAAGTTTTTAATAAGATGAATATTGAAAATCCTGGGGTGTTTACCTTACGGGGATATAAACATTTAGATAAATGCAGAATCCGTGAATCGATTCATAACGCAGACCCCAAAACAAAGAAACATAGGAAAATTTTAAGAGCCCTTAAAAAGAAAAGAAATATTGTTTTAGAAGTTAAAGATGGAGAGAATTATAAATCTGGTGCCTTTTAATAAGAAAGTAAGTGTTTTTCTTGTAATCAGATTAGTTTAATGTTATTTTTGTCGTTTTCTCAAAATGAGTTTTTTTACATTTTTTCTTACCGCAAAACACAATATCTCAAAAAGTTATGCTTGGATGAAATAAAAATTTTATATATATGTTTTTTAAATACTAATACAGGGAATATACCTCTCTTAAGATTTTATGTTGAGTAGAAATTTTTTTATACAGCATTAAAGTGAAAATTACAATAGCTTTTAAAGAAAATTTCAACGTTAAGAAGCTCGAAACACAATAGCTTCTCACGTAATGGTTATATTACCAAAATAAGTGTCTATTCCCTAGATAAGGTTGTATGCTATATTATTCAATTTACAAAATGTCAATATATTTATTTTATTTTCAGTTATCATGTTTTGCGTTAAGTCTTATTTTTGCTTATTTTTTCATAAAATACCCCTTTCACAGAAAAAATGTGCACTAATAAGACTTTACTTGGGTGTTTTTCTGATTTTAAAGACCCATAAGGTCATAAAATATGCATTAACAGGCAAAATTCAGGTTAATTCAAAAAATTTTCTTCGAAGGTGTTCTGTTACCTTAAGGAAGTTTCACATTTGTCCATCTGTTTAAAAAAAAAGTTACCTCCAGTATTACGGTGTTTTTTTTCCTCATTCGAATCACGGATTTCAGCCAATGCTGCTTTTATTACTCTTTACCTTGCTATTAAGGTCTAAATTCAACTACCTTGAAATAGTTTGCTTTTAAGTAGACACACCTTTTATCACATAACTTAATGTTTTGTTTCATTTGTCTTCATTAGTAAAATACACTGATGGAATTAAAAATCCCAACACCAAGAAGGAGTTGTGCTATATCATAGAAATTTGGTAGGCGTACACATCGGAAATATGACTTTGATTCAAATTTCAAGTTAGCAGCAGAGTGTAGTGCTAGTTCCTCCACTTTTGGATGTGTGTGTGTGAATCATGTGTACTTGAAATATGCGCTCTAATGTTCGCGAGGGTTATTTACTATTGAGATTTGACGTAGTTAGTTGATGTTAGTCCAGCAAAACTTTACGAAAACGATGAAGATATTGTCAACAGCTCACTGAGTTTGAACGAGGTAATATAATAGAGCTTAAAAATGGAAGATTTTCTTTCCACGATATTGCAGAAAGACTTGGTAGGAATGTGTGTCCATTATGCATAATTTTCAGCAGTAGTGGTCTGGAAAAACACTATCTCAAAAACTATGGTCCCACTACGAACACATCATCAGTGACAGCCAAGACCACCATATTAACCACAAGGTTGGTAAACATCGTAGTTCACCTAGGGCAGAAATTACAGTTCTTTTTCGGCATCAGACTGACACAATGAACTATAAAAAATCGATGAATCAACAGATTAATCAGAATTAGCTCCCAGTCAGACCTTTTACAGCGTTCATACCATTAGTTCCAAATCAAGATACCTGCGACTTCAGTTATGCCATACTAGAGATGATTGTAGAGTGGAATTACGATATGTTGTGTTCTGTGGTGAAAGCTGTTCCTGTCTTGGTGCCAATGATGCAGTGGCGTAACGAAGATTATTAGACCTCACCTTGTACAGTCACATTTTGGGCCCCAAACCATACTTGTCTTCAGTCAGACTTTCGGTCCCATATAATTCTGTCCCCCTCCCCAATGTGGGGGCTGTGTCGATGCATGTTTAGCCATTGCAGTGTTGGCTGTATATTAATCAGAAGAAGGTTAGATCAGTGCTGATCCGCTTATGAACATCCTTTCTGGGGCCTAAGCACATTGGACCGGCAACTAGACTTATGGTGTGGTGAATCAATTTTCTTAGATTGCAGGAACACTCTCGAGTTTAATTCACACACTCTAAATGAAAATTTGTACGTTCGTTTGGTGATACAAAATGTTGCATTGCCCTTTATAAGCATCATTCAAGGGGTGTTTTTCAACAGGATAGCGTGCGCCCTCCTGCCATGTTGTAATCCAACATGGTCTATAGAGTGTCAACATGTTGACCTACTAGATCACCAGATATTTCTCCAATCAATAGCGAATGGGATATCATTGCAAGACAGCATCATCCACAACCAGAATTCAGCAACCTTATATTTATCAACCACGAGCGACAGGCAAGAAATTCCATCCCACAAACTGATCTGAGGTACTTGTAAATGCACATCATGTGTTTCCATTCTCGCATATAAAATTCTGGTGGCTACACCGGTTTTTTATGTACCACCATTTCACATTTGAAATGGATCTCCCCTCGCCTACATTAACCTAGGATCTTGAAACATTAATCAGTTAAATATGCTACCTAGAAAAATGCTTTGCCGAAGTTTGATTAGTCTACAATAATTTTTTCTTGGTGTTGGGATCCTTCTCCCCCCCCATCCGTATTAGAGGTATCCGAGAATAAATAAGCACAGCTGTGAACTGAATACGAACTTGCTTGACTTGAATAGTATTCGTCAAAAAAAATTGAAACAAAATTTGGTCAAAATAAAATTTGTGCAAAAAGAAAAATAAACACATGCGAAAATTTTGTACACATTGCAAAAATACCGATATACAGAAGAAAAATGGCTAGGGCTGCTACACAACTCAAATACGTAGAAATCATCAAGATCATATAGGTTCAAGATCTTTTTTTTTCGCGTTGAATTTATCACCATAATCTATTAAGCTTGTGGCCTTTACTGGCGCTGGGGCTCCTGGCGGCCACCAGGTCCGACAGTCACTTAATCCTCCTCTAGCTGTAGCTACATTATTATATGCGGATAATATATCCATGTGCAGAAAAAATTCAGAATAATAATTTAAGCATGTATCTGAAAGAAAACCACATAGACCTAACGTCCGACCAAACTTTCAAATTTAAATTCCATTCATCCTTATTGAGATGTCAGTTTTGGCTCTCCATAAAAAGTGAATATGCTTTTAGTGAAGAGGCGATGAAAATTCTCATTCAATACTCCACAATTTATTTATGCGAAAAGGCCTTTTCATTTGTCACAGCCATCAAAATACGGTCCTATCTCAGCTTGAAATAATATAGTTCGTTTTGCAGTAACAACATTGGACCGAATATCCATAAACTTATTTCAATTAAGTAAGAACATCCATCACAGTTTGATATACCATTTGATTAAGTTTGATACCATTTTTAATTGTTTGTTTTTACAGTTAGTGTTTATTTTTTTATGGTTTATTAATAAAGTTTTCATTATTTTGTTATATTTAATTGTTTCATTTTATTTACTAGGTGTATTTCATGTATTCTTATATCACAAATTTTTTAAATAAACTATTTAATACTTAAAAATTCTATTAGTGGTTTGCGGGATTTAAATCATGAATTTACGTGCCCTTGAGGTTAATAAGTTTGGCGACCACTACTACAGAGCTAATTTGTATCAGTGTAAATTTAAAATAAATAGTGAAGTTAATGTATTGAGTACACAGACATTCACAAAGCAGAAAAGTTTAAAATATTGACCGTTATTCAGAAAAGAAAATATATTAATAACCAGAAAAAATTGATTAATTAATCAAAAAGTTTTCATTCTAAAATTTTCTTACTTAAAACATCAATCATTTTTCTAAGATAATTCATAATAAATAATAATATATTTTTTTATTATTCAAGAAATCCATTTCTTCCCGATATTTATATATTTCTGAAAGCTTGAAATTTTATTCTTAAGAAAATAAAAAAAAATTCAATATCATAAATTTTTGAAGCAGTTTATTTATTTTAATTAATTTACACACAAAATAAGTGTAACGCTTTATGTAAGAAAAATAATTTTTAGAAATATTTTAACTATAATCATTTATTAATAGTCACCCAACTAAAATAAATTGCTTTCCGTATCATTATCAAAGAAACCATTACTATTATCATATCATTGGAATTTCACTTTAAAATCGTACTATCTGAGTAACTGCGGGTTTGAAAGAGCAATATAAACCTACATTTGATTAAAATATTAGAAATATTTCAACTTTCAGAAAACTTATATAGTAAATCAATAAAAACAATTTCAAAGACGTATATTTTTAATTTCAATTGATGGACTATTAAAGTGTATATTTTAGTGATATAATTACTAGCCAAATGTTCGCTAAAGTTCTAATTCTGGAATTTCGTATACATATTCATTTTTAAAAGCGGTTTTTCCCCTAGTATCCAAGAATTGTAAGTACACTGATTTTTACACTTGTACTAAAGCGATTTCGCAAATCAAGTTTGAAAAAAAATTACAGCATTTAAGTTTTTAATTTACTGATTTTTTGAAAAATATTTTTCTTTATTAAAAAAGAATTGCATATGTTAGAAAGGATCATACTTTTGCATTTAGACCTCTTCCTCGATTAAAAAAAATTTTATAAACAAATTTAAGGAATTAATATATTTATTACCTTCCTTAATTACTTCAAAGATTATTAAAAACTTGTATGTTTTATATTTGTTTAAAAATAATTTATAAGTATATTTGTTGCAATAATTATTTCGAGAAAACGGAAGCTAATATAAAACAATACAAAATAATTTTTTTTGATTAAATTATTTTTAACTAAGTTATAAAGAATTAGATGTACGGAAATTTATGAATAATGATAACATAAAAATTCAAATTGTTTATGAAAATTATAAAATTGAACACTTTGTTCAATTAAACAACAAATAATATTTCAGAATATCATCACGGTTGATGCTATTCATTAGTACTATAAATAAATTCAATATTATAACTTATAAAGTTAATAATTAAGCTAGCTGTTAATATTTTTCTTTAAAATATACCAAACTCTTAATAAAAGTATGATAAAAATTATCAAGCACACCTTAAGAAAAAATATGATAAATAATAATAGCTGTTTTTTGAGGCTAGAAATTTCTGACATGATTGGTTCTAATGCACATTAATGTAATTTCTCTTACATAATCAGCTCTCTACTACTCTTTATTTGTTTTCCAGCATCCCAGGCAAAAAGACACACAATATGACATCATCCTGAAAAGAGGGGGATAGAACGGCACAACTGTATCAACTTTTAAATTGACCATTTCGTTCCATTTCATAAGCGGTTTCACATGCGTGGAAATGATGGGCCCGTTATTGTAAGGAAGTAATATGAATATTTTTTTTTCTTTGCCTCTCAGTCACATGTTGATCCATGGCCCATCCATATGACTTTTGACACGTGGCTTCCAGATGGTCCTGGGCCAAAGGTGACCTAGTCTCGAAGAAACCAATGTTTCTGTGACTGAGTCTTTAGATTCCGTGTGTATGTTCATGTTCTTTCCAATCAGAAACTGAAGAAGCGTGAGAGAGTCTAGACCAGAAGTCTAGACAGATATTTTGTAAAGATACCAGCGAGAACAGCAACAGCCCTGTGAGAGAGACGCGAAAAGAAAAAGAAAACCCTTCTCAAATATTTTGCCGGATTTTGGGTGTTACGAGATCCAGAGGAGGGTACTACGAAGCTATAGCTATATGTGTAAAGTAACTTATCTATAGATAATATAGTTCTATGTGTTACTTTACTATTAAAAATTGTAAATAAGGAAGTAATTTTACAAAAGCTTATTGATATTCGTTTCACTACCCAGAAATTTAAGTAAACCTGAGATCTGTACGTTACATTAGAAATGACCTGAATTAGACCTGACCAACTCTTAAGGAAATTTGCTGCTTCCACGCAAAATTATACTAACATAAAACGTCACATATATAACCGTGTAAATCTAAGCTAATTTTTTAAGGTATCCGACTACGTTCGGAACCGCGATTTTGTAAAAGTGTACAAACGAATATTTTTTTTAATGTTTAATGCCCCTTAGAATACACGTATAAAATTGTTTTGAAGCTATTTTTACAATAAAAAATTATTTAAATGCAACATTTTGGCAAAAAAAATGAACATAGAATTATACTTTCAAATTCTCCTTTTTTGAAAAAATGCTTCTGTGATTATAATATTTTGCCTATATATAGAGCAGACCTCTCTGTACAGAGCTTGAACAAGGAATTTTTTAACTACATAATTAGAAGTGGATTTATCCATATTTTAGTAAATCAGAGTGGAGAAATTTTAACAAAAAAACATCGGTAATTATTTCATTTTTTAACAACTCTGAAAGTAATGTGAATCTCTCAAAAATCCTAGTTCGGGCTCTCTGGAGTAGTCTTAGCCATATAGAAGCAAAATATTGTTATTATAGAAGTATTTTTTATAAAAAGAGATTATTTTGAAAATAGGTAATTCTAAGTTCATTTTTTGCCAAAATATTGCATTTTAATAATTTTTTATTGTAATAACATTCTTACAACAATTTTATACGTGTATTCTAATCTAAGTGACACTAAATATTAAAAGAAATATTCACCTGTACGCTTTTGCAATATCATGGTTTCGAACGTATTTGGATACCTTAAAGAATCCGTGCTTTATTATAAGAGGAAATGCAGTGGGAGTAAAAAAATAATAATAAATTCAACATTTATTTTCGAGTGATAGACAGAAAAAATTAGTTAATTTATAATAAATTCATGAATAATATTGAAGGAAAGCATTAATATAATACATTTTAGATATAAAAAAATGGAATAATAAAGAAACTAAATATTATTGAATTTAGTGAATAGGAGGTGTTTACAAATATTTATAAATGTTACATATGTAAATGACTAACAATTATCTTTGAACCTTTCTCTTCAATGTGTTGTTATATTGTTGTATTTTAGAAGAAAAAAAAATATTTCTAAAAAAACATAAAATTCTAGGCACAATATTACACTTTAAAATTAATTTTTTTTAAAAATAAGTATTATTTGAAAATTACAATTTTATTTTTCACTAAAATTATTTGTACTTACGATATATAATCCAGGATAAAAAAAATTATTTATTTTAACTTTATGCTGCTATGCTACGTGAGTATTTATGTGTGAAAGTTGCAAAGAAAAATGCTCGATATATTTCGTCTTAAATACATTTTCTAGTTTTGTTTTAACCCAGCAAGTATTTTGTTTTCGCTTGTCTAGGCATTATGTCTTAAAGAAGAACTGCGAGAGTGGTTTTATTATTTTCTTTTTGCTCGATCTGGCTTTTTTCTCTCCTTCCAAAATTACAATGCATTTTTTTTGCCATCATGTTAATGCCATTATTCTTCTCTTCTGTTTCTTCTAATTGGTTCTTAGAAATTTTCATTTTTTAAACCACCTTAATCTTTTTATCATTTTTTCAGGATTTTACACAAAAAGAAAAGCTTAAATTCAAGGAAATGATAATTACAAAACCCGCTTTTCTGCTCTAAGTTGCGTTTCCTTTGAGAGTAATTTAAATTGATAAAAACTCTATTAGGAACGAATAAACATGAAAAAATATCCTTTGCCGAGATATTTCAAGCAAAGAAGTGGCTATGATAATAAGTCTTGGGAATACGGGATGGCTTCAATAATTAATCATTTTGTATTGAGATGTGTAGAGAAGAAATTTTAATTAATATTTTTCCAAAATATTTTTATTTCGTGCTTTCGAGAGTTTATTTTTTGTAAATAGTAGAATGTAATTTGCTTGTTGCTAATTCTTTCATATATACTACTCCTTTGTTTTAAGAGTCAACAACCTTTACCAAGAATTACACAAAATTTAAAAATTAAAGATTAAAATTAAAATTTTGTATCGTTTGATTTTTTTTGTTGATAAGAGATTAATATATTTTACTTGAATAAACTTTTAAAATTCTGTATCAAATAATTCTTGTTAAAAACGTTTTGCTTGAATTCCGAATATTCAAACAGAATTTTTAAATGTATTTCAATTATAGATAGAATATATTCTTTTAAATAATTTTTTATTTATTTTAGTAATTAAAAAATTTCTTTTTTCCTGTTAACAAATGTTGCATTAAATTTTTTATTTACACTTTTAGAAGACGTTAAATGGAACTTAAACATTACATAAGATTTTTTTATTGACAATTAATTCAAAAATTAAAGTAAGATATTGCTGATATAATTTATTTGTTGCTTAGAGATATTCGAAGGCATTTAAGAACAATGCATTTAGTATGTTGTTTTGAATACGATTTATTGACAGTTTTTCATTAATTTATCAAAAAAAAATATTGATCTTATATAATTACTCAGTTAAACTCACGAATCTTATATTCACATGAAAACTTCTGGTTAAATGTAGAACAAATATTCAATTATAAAAGTTAAGAATTAAATCCAGTTCTGAAAAAAATCATAGTGAATAGCAATAATGAACAAGAAGAATTAAATGCAAAATAAATTAGTAAAATTCATAAGATAAAATAAAATAAATAATGTATAACAATATAAAATATGTTACATAAAGTTTATAGAAGAAAAATTTAAAAAAAAAACAATACCTTGATTTGTTAAATTAGGATGTTTCTAAAATCTTTAACAAAGCAATTTCTATTATTTTAAGTATTGAAATTGATCAAAAGGAAATTTGTCAATGAAAATGTGCTTACATAACAAGTGCAAAATTATTTATTTTTGAAAGTTAACATCTAAGTGAAAATAAAGGAAAAAACATAGAAAACTAACGATAATACGAAAATATGAAGTAAAGTAAAAATATTTTCACTTTTTAAATGGGAGGTCTATTTTTAAAGCCTTCCAAATGTGTTAAGTAATATACGATGTTCTGTATTTGAAACAAAGTAGATAACTCATATGAATGCCACGATTCTACACAAATTCTCGGTAGTATATGAGAGTTTGCGGCACCTTAATATGGA
>BMAO01022015.1:0-21804 GCA_019973975.1 Trichonephila clavata
TTTTTAAGAACAAGCTTTTATTTAAACGCGCTAAAAAGAATAAAATAAACTTTTCCTTTAAAACTTTTTTTACTATCAACTTATAACGTCATTACACAATTTATATGATATAAAAGCTTGTCGCGAGATTTACCTGTGTAGATAAACAAGTAAAATAAATAACTTGACCTGATTGATTTTGGTTTTTAAAAATTCAAACTAAGTAAATATGAGTACTTAAATATTGCGACAAGCTTTTATATCATATAAATTGTGTAATGACGTTATAAGTTGATAGTAAAAAAAGTTTTAAAGGAAAAGTTTATTTTATTCTTTTTAGCGCGTTTAAATAAAAGCTTGTTCTTAAAAAAGTTTTTTTACATTTAATTTATTTTTTACTTTTTAGTTATCGCTGGACAGGTTTCTCAGCCTGTTCAACTCATTGAACGCTGGTTCGCCATCCCTGGTTTAGCTGAATTAATTCTCGCAAAATGGTATTAGACTAAAAACACAATTTTTTTAAATCCGTAATTTTTAAGCAATTTTTTCAATCTTCATGCAGATTTTGGCTAACATTGTTCTACACACGAAAAAAAAAGGTTTAGTGAGATTATCTTCATAAATGACAAAGTTATTAAATGTTTAATTAAAATTTTGACTATTTTTGAAAAACTTAAAGAATATATTATTTATTTGAAATATTTTGAAGATAAGGGATGTATTTCTCTAACATATTAGAAGAAAATTTTAATTGTTTATTAAAAACTTCAAAAGGCATTTAAATATTTGTATTAATCAATAAAATGCTTAAGACTAAAAACGCATTTTGTAATCAAAAAAGAAAGTTTTATCAAATAATGATAATTTTTTGCTGGACATTGAATATCTTCTACGTAAGAATCTATTTTTTTTAATTGCTCAGATCATCTTTAGAAACTTGATTTTGAAAAAATCAATAATTAAATTCAAATAAAATTAACAGATTCTATTTGTAATTAAATTTAAGGACACATGTCGTAGTGTGTGTTTAGATTACTGGTGATAAAATGAGGTATATTTAAATTACTCGTAGGCTTAAAATTAGAAAATTTCTTTAAAAAATTACTTCATTTTATTGTAAAATTATTTTTTAATCGAAAATATATTGCATTTCTAGATAATATTTTTCTCTTATTGTTTTCCTAGCGGATTCCTTTTTGATGGGTAAGATACATTAAAAAAATGATCTTTCCGATTCTGTAATTATTTTTTGTCTGAGTTTCATAGATTAAAGTTAGATAAATTATTTAAAGAATTTCTTCAATACTCCATCTCAGTTTAACTTGGCAGCGTTGAGAAAGGTATACAATGTACCAATCTACTTGAAAAATAGCTCTACTTTTTTGTTTTGAATTTAAATCCAAGGAAATAGATAGAAATTTGTAAAAAAATTGCATACGTTGTAGAAATTAGATTGTTTTTACGTTGTAGAAATGTAATTATTTTTTAGACAAAGTTAATTAATACTGTCAATAGCGCAACGTTATGAAATTCCAGTTTGGCTGAAAACCGATTTTCGACGCCAACTTTTGTCATTGTTGTAACAATAAAATTATTACAACAATGCAGATATATCCAAGTTGGCGCCCAAAACTAGTTTAACGTTTTTAATTAATATCTTTTAATTAATTGCAATATCGGAATATAAATGGTCAAAACATGCATTGTCATCCAAACTAAACGTGTATACAAAATTTCAGCTCAATGGGAGGAAGATATCAGCTTCAAAATTGAGTTGCAAGATTCCACCCGAACAAATTACATACATACATACATACATACATACATACATACATACATACATACATACATTGTAAGTTAAATAAAAGCTTTTAATTAATAAAAAGATAGCGCTTTACTTATTGCATTCATAAATAAATATTCATAGGGCGTACCCATTACGGATTCACACACACACACACACACACACACACACACACACACACACACACACACACACACACACACACACACACACACACACACACACACACACACACACACACACACACACACACACACACACACACACACACACACACACACACACACACACACACACACACACACACACACACACACACACACGCAAGGAGCAATCATTCAAAGCGTCAAAATTCATTAAAAGCGTTACGTATGATTTTTTGCGTGAAATTTCACACTATAATTGATCCTACTAAATATTGGGTATTTACGTGTTATCGCAACAATTGCCAACGTTCAAGATTACTCGCCAAGATGCAACCCTAATTTCGCATGTGTCGTATGCGTTGAATAGGCAATCACATGCTTCTTCTCAATATAATGTTGCCAATAGGTTGCGATAATATGTGAATACCAAATATGTTTTATATTCCTAGTACAGGAGAGATGATGAAAATGAATTACGAACTTTTTGGTCCTTTTCTATTTTTATCTGATAAGCATAGTTTTCACTATAATTTTATATTTAATAGCAATTAATTTTTGATATATAAAAAAAATTTCTTTATTTAATATGAGTTTTAATAAATAGTGTTTCTTTTACATTTCTTGTTTATTTCGATGTAATATAAAAAATAGTTACTTAATATGCAATTTTATTTTCGATGCTAAAAACTTCTCTTCAGTAATATAAGTTGGGGATTCTCAAACTGTTAACGGACGCAAGATTGAATACGTTTATTTTTATAGCCTCGTTTCATCGCTACTGCTGATATTATTTTGAGGAATTGTAGTTATAAAAATAAATGCTTCTTTTGTATGCATATCATTTGATAGAAGTAGAATATTTTTAAATGAGGTTAGGAAATTTAAAATGCAAAAGATTCAATGGAATAATGATAAAAGGAGCTCATAACCCATGCATAATGTGAAAGTTCTTGAATTATTTTTCCTACTTTAGAAATCATTTAGCATTTAAAAAAAGCTCGTTTAACTCTCAATTCTTTTATGAATATATGATTTTCAAAACGTTTAAGTTTTCAACCCTTTTTTTGCTTTTTTAGATTCATATCTGTGAAATGTAGGAAGTAAACAAAAGACGTTCGAAATTCTTAGACTTCTCTCACTTGCTAATGGTCTGAGAATTGTTTCGGATGAGTCTGAGATTTCAAGCTACCAAAAAAATAAATAAAAGGACTTGAGCGAAACGTACCTTGAATTCCACTTAGGACTGAAGACACTTTGGCATTCGAACTCGACCGCCTGGAGTTTATTTTTGGAAGTTCTTTTTCTATCTATCTCTCTGTCTCTTTTTTATCCCATTCGGTCTGCGGTGCAAACGGTTTCTCAAGTTTGGAGAAGGCAGTGGCGGCAGCAAATTGACTGTCTAGCTTTTCAAGTGACAGCGGCAGGAGACAAACAACTCGCCTTCTCTCAGACTTAAAGCCGGAGAACGTGGAAGGGTAATAAAATGGCTTTGCTTGTCATTCGGTTTTTACTTCTGGAATATTTTTGCGGTCGACGAAATGTGTGAAGCACAACCCAAATCTTCCGACCCATAAGGTTTCCAGAAGAAATGGGAAAGAATTCCTTTTTTCTTCTTCTTTTGGCTTCATTAGATCTTTTCTGGAGCTTCACTACTTTCTTCTTTCATCTGTATTTTTAAAAGTGGCGAAAAGAGTGATATTCTTTACTCAGCAAAAATAAAACTTGTCTGTAACTTAAGATTTTAAGGCAGACATTTTTGTTTGAGAATCGGTTTGAAGAGTCATTGATGGCCTTCAGATAAAATTGTAAGCACCATCGCTTGTGTATCATGAGCTCATGAGCCATTTCCATCAACTCTGTCAATCAAATAAAATCATCAAATACAACAATGATTAAAGTTTTTTCGTTGCGTGATGTGGAATTTAGGAAGAAAGGTACTAGCTCAAAAGTTTACTACTATATATATATATATAGTTCATTACATAATTTAGGTACTAGTACATCATATAATCGCAGTTCGAAGGCAGGAGATGTTTTCAATAGTCTTTAATGTTTTTTAGTGTAATATAATTAAAAAAACAAAGACATTATTGATAAAGTTAGTTTCTATGGGAATAATATAAGATCTGCTGTGTGACAATATATAGGCTTGCGAGTTAATACGCAACTGAAATTAACAGAGTGAAGTATTACTTTCGATATATATATATATATATATATATATATATATATATATATATACATACAGAGAGAGAGAGATACGCTGAAGTGCTACTGAATTAGGGAAAGCAAGGGTTATGCAGATTGTGTAGCGCTGCACATCATTTACTACTAGTCATCATTTACTACGCTGTGGTAACTGCATATATAGCGCACTACTGTTGTTCTGAATTAATTGTTGGAATTTCAGTATGGGTAAACTGCATGATTTTGATGCATTCGATCGCGGACAAATTGTAGGTGCACGACTGATGGGCCATTCAATTTCTGAAATCGTCAGACAGCCAGGATTTTCAAGGTCGACAGTGTCAAGAGTATACCAAGAATACATGGATGGTGGACAAAAAAATAGCGGCCGGGCAGACTGCAAAGGACAATTAGCCTTGACAGTGCGTGGTGAGAGACGGCTCAGATGTATTGTACGTAGCCAGCGAAGCCAAACATTAGCTCATATTACCACCCAGTTGAACGATGGTTGCCAGTCGAGCAGTCAGTAAACGAACTGTGCAACGTTTGCTTCACCGTATGGCTTTCAAGGAGCCGTCGACCTATGAGAGTACCATTGTTTCAATGCTCGTCATTGGGCTGCAAGTCTTACCTGGACAAGTCTTGCAGTCATCTACACACCAGTCTCTGGGCAAAGAGCCCAGAGACTGGTGTGTAGAGGACTGGAAACGAGTAGCATGGAGGGATGAAGTCTCGATTCCGGCTACTTAACGACGACGGGAGGCTGAGAATATGACGACAGGCTGATGAAGCCATTGAACTGTAGAAGAGTATGGATGCTCAATAAAGGTCTGGAGTGTTTTTTTCGTGGCACTGTTTGGAATTTTGGTGCGTGTACCAACCTCTCTCAATCCAATTCGGTACTTAAATTTCTGAGTGATCACCTCCATCCGTTTATACTGTTCTGTTACCCGCACGGTAATGGAGTTTTCCAGCAAGGCATCTGTACATCTTACAAGTACCGGTTTTCTACTTGCTGGTTGGATAAGCATTCCTCTGACTTTTTTTGGTCATAAAATGGCCACAGAAGCCCAGACTTAAATCCTATTGAGTATCTTGGGATGTTTTGGAACAAGGTGTGAAAGGTCATCACACATCACCAACAAACCTTAATGAATTATGGACAGCTTTAGCCAATATTTGGTGAGTCATTCCGTCGAACGTTTCCAGAAACTTGCTGAATCTATAGCTCGTAATGAGGCAGCCATTATCAAGGTCAGAGGAGGCAAACTTGTTACTAGATTGGTATCCCTAATTCAGAGGCATTTCAGTATATATATATAAATATCGGGTATCCATAATTAAACTTGAAATTGTAGAGCAGTCTGTAGTAAAAATTGTACAGCGGAATTTCATGTTAGTTGGTTAATGACAGAAGGAAATGATGAGAATTTTATCGAGAGAGAGAGAGAGAGAGAGAAACACAATGAGTTTCACAAACCACCTCTAGGTAGCTCTTCACAGCTTTATTAAAAGCATATAAAAATCTATTAAAATGTTCGATATACTGTTTACGATAGTTTGCTACCATCTGGGAGCGTAAAATCGCATGCTCAACTGTTGAAAACAGCATGAACTGGGGAATGTTATGCAGATGTCGTTCTATATTTTCTTTAAGGTTGGATAGAGATGCAACGGTAGACCATGACTTTGAGGTACTCCCACAGCCGCCATCCTGCATAAACACTGTGGTTGTATTATATCGCCTTGCCTGAAGAGCCGGAACAACGGATTGCTCTAACAATGAAGCGTATCGTTAACCGGTGACGGTGTACGTCACAGGACCTGCGGCACTGTGCTTTTCGGAAAAAAATGGACCCCCAATGAAGGTTGCAATAAAACCGCACCAAACAGTTACACGCGAAGAGTGTAACCCCACCACCTTCATGCTTCAGCATGGAGGTGGAGGTGTTCCTTTTCCACATAAATTATTGGGATTAAGTTCATCATTTTTTCATTTACAAACTACTATACCCCCGTCGGAACCAAAAATGATACATTTTCTGTCATTCCAACCAATTTTCTTTCAATGTTGAATTTTCTGAATCTTAATCCCATGAATCTAGTTGGAACGGTGAAGAATGGAGTTGGAGGTGTTCTTGAGTGGGGGTGTAAATCGGCTTCGAGATCCGGTAATTTGGTATTTTTTGATGATATTGTGAAACACGAGCTATATTTTAATATTTTAAGGAACAATTTTAAATTATCCAATTTGAATTTACCACAATTTGGATACTGGAGATGACTTCATTTTTTAACGGGGTAATAGCGCCAAGCGCACTGCTCTCAATGTACGCGCCACTGGTGTCTCTATAACTGTTCCCAAATTATGATAATACCCCCCAAATGATCTGATTTATGCTTAGTATTACATGTGAGAATTTTATTTTAAAAAAAGAAGCCATGGCATATAAAAACGTGAAATAAAAACAATGATCATAGAAGAATGGAGGAATATCGATGCAAAAATTACAAAACAATTGATGAAATTTATACCAAGACGTTTAAAAGTTGTTTAGACGAGCTAAAAGATATCTAAGTACTAAATTAAGAGCCAAAGAAACAAATGAATTATTTAAAGCTGCGTTGAGATCTTTTTTTAAATGTGCGAAGAGTTTTGTAGAATATATATAAAATTTTTTTTAATTTTTAATTTTTTAAAAAATAATAATTATACTTTGTTTTAAAAACTGATTACGTTGTTCCATTAAGAAGAAGTTGCAGATATCATAAAAAAATTACAATTCCGATTTATTAATTTTTATTAGTCGAAAACATTAAATTTTATAGGAAATTGCAGGTGTACGAACACTGTTGTGTGTTCCCCTGTATACACTACATTTTAAGCGTATCTTGCATGTTTTTATTTTGCTACTAATGTCTTAAAAATTTATTTGTGTTATGTTATTTATGCTTATATCAGGTTTTTGGTGCTAATTTGACATCGGAGTGCTACGCGCCAAGTTGTTTATGTTCGCCAAGATGGGCAATAACATTACAAAATGGTTACCTTGATATTTTTTTCATGTAGTATTGTGGTTGCCATGGTGATGACGTATATTATAGTTAAATTTTATTGTTTTTTCCGCGATAACCCTATTAATTTCAGACGATATTAATTCAATTTTTTTATAAAATTTAACCATTTTCATTGCAATTATTCTTTAAGCTACTGCTTCAATCTTCTGCTGTATTTTGTGCTATTTTCGAGAATATGGTTATTTCTAATATCATTGGTGAGTACCAGGATATTTTTTCAAAGAATATGAAGGCTGTGCTTTTAATATTGCTGCAAGTTACGAATTTCCACTTTATTTTACTTTTAAATAATCATTTTTAAAAGCTCCTTGTTCGATGAAATTTATTAAAGGAATTTGAAGTTTTTGGAACATTGGAAGTTATTAGCAATTATTGATTTCTTTTCATTATTGATTAATTTCAAAATGTATTATATGATTGTTTTATGCATAATATAATATAGTTGTATAATGCATTTATTATTATACATAATATTTGTTATTAATTATATGATTGTTATATATGACATAATATAATTATTATTATATTATACTGATATTATTTATTGATTGTTATTGGTTGTTTTCAATATATTCTTATAAGCTTTATTTGAAATATATTTCACTATATTTCTCAAAGCAATTCTTTAAAATTATTTTTCCTGATGATTTGTTACAGCTAAGCCGCCATCTTGGATTCCATATCACTCGAAAACAAGCGCTACTTGGTACGTAGCAATCTGAGATATCAAATTAGTTACAGGTTTTGGAGATAATCATGAGTGTATTTTCATGAGTGTAGATCACAGGGGTTATTATTGTTAGAAGATGGTAATTACGTGGCACAAGTACCAAGTCTAACATGACAGAGAATTTTTCTAGAATGATGAAAATTTGAAATATAAATAATTAAAAAAAATAGTTTCTTTTTGTTAATAAACGCAGAAAGCTTAGTAAACGCAATAGCTCTACTAGTTCTGATAAAAATTTTTTTTGAGAAACAAAAAAGATTACAAATTACACCATACAAAGATGCTTTTCTTGTTTGTCTGTAGGGACGGTCTTGCCAAGAATTCCGTTTTAATTTAATTGTAAAATAGTTAATTTTCATACAGTCAAATGTTAACAATAAAAAAGTGGAAAGTAAAGGGTGTACGAAGCTTTGTAAATAATTGGGCAGTTGATTATGGCCTCTTTAAACAAGGAGATAAAAGCCCTTGGAGTCTGTGTTCGAAAATTATTGTATTGTCACCATCACCCACATCTATCAAGCTACATTTTGAAACTCTCCATAAAGAAATTACAGAACAAAATATTATGGTAAGAAAATGACTCATTTTTAATGGTTAAAGGTAGATGAGAGTCAAATGAATTTACTTTGTAAATTTGTAAAACCATTAATAATGCTACAGAAGTTTTGAAATTTCTCAAGTGCTGGCTAAGCGATCAAAATCAGTTTTATATAAAGAGTTCATTAAAGAAGTTATAACATTTAAAAACCTTCCAGCTTGTCTTAAGATTTCAATAATGAAAAAAAAAAGCTTAAAACTTAAGATTTGCAAGGGGGAATGCCGTTAAAAATAAAATTTTAAAAAGGAGTACCCATATTTCTGATAAACTTTACAATGACATTTATAACTTTGGCTACATCTCAATTTCTCTAAATTATCGCACGTTTTCCGAAAGAGAAGGAGAAGCATGAGGAACTTTTAAATTAATCAAATATACCAGAAAGAGCTAAAGGTACTGATGTTTGTGAAGTTGTAATCAATGAACTGAAAGTAAGGGTTATTCATAAAGGAGTATACACTTCCCAGGCGCTATAAAACAGAAATAGTCAAAGATAGGCACCACTTCAACGAACCGTAAGGTAGATGTACTTTTGAAGAAAAAAAAAAGTTTGCGTCTAGCCCCTGACAGAAGTGAAGTAGGCAATAGTGGGAATGCCATGTGACTAATCAGCACCTGTATCCATGTTCTTTGGGGGGACCTTTTCCAGTAGCCCCTTAACATTTTGCGATTTTTTTGCTTACAAGGCCCCCAAGGCTTAGGGGCCCAGTATCATTGACATGGTTGATACAGTGGTAACTACACCCCTGTCGAAATGGCGGCATCTACAGTGGATGAGGCTTTTTTGTGTTCTTGAAACTAGCAAAATGGAATTCACAATTGCTGTACAACAGCATTTTCGATGAAGATTCGAAAAAGAACCTCCTACTAGAAAATCTATCTAACAATGGTATGAAAAATTTAATACTATCGGATGTTTGAGCAAAAGTCCTGGACCAAGCTGAAACAACATATCATAGTCCCTATCGATGGAATTGATACCTTGGGCAGAAAGGGATTACCGGCTCACTGTGTCGTGTGACTAAGGGTTCGCCCATAGAACATCTGTAACTGTCTCTAACAAAACTTAAAATAGTCCCATACAATTCTGTTACAGGTTACATTCAATATCTTACATTGTTTTTAATTTATAGTGCATCAAAACTGTATACTTTTTTATGAATCACCCTGTATTCAGAATAGAATTAAATACTATTTCCGTTACGACAAATGGAGATTATAATATGACTGAACAAAATATACTATAAATAGGTTTTGTTAAGTTGGCCATTCAATAATAGGTTTTTATTACATTATTCAACAGTAAGTACAGTGAAAATTCTATCTGAGCTCCTTCTACTAATAGTCCTTTGGGGGAATTCCTGTTCTTTAAAAATTATTTTATTATAAAACTCCGCTTCGAAGAAGAGAACGTGATTGTGTTAATTGAGAATACTACATATAGTCTAGGTTTTTAGTTTAGAGAGAGAGATATATATAAGAGAGAGATTGGATAGACTGTAATCGGAGCAGAGATTAATCAAATTGAAAGTGAATCGCGGATATTTAATATTTGATAATTGAATTACTTAAGGTGACGAATTGTCACTGGGATTAAATCTCGAGTAAATAGCTAAGAAGTCAAAGTGATCACCTTGAGTAAATATGATTAGTATTACAATTTTTTTCGTATCTCGCTTGCCTCGTTTATTGTCTGCATAGTGACTAATTGGAGGCATCTCTTAAAATGAATCGATTGAATTTGTGTGGTGATTAATATTGTGAATAAATTAGATTATTTTGTTGAACTATGTGGCTAGTGTTTTTTCCAATCCTCCTACACCTTTAGGCACGCAGGCGAGACCATTAAAGTGCTATGTACATGAGATTTTTTTTTTTTATCAAATCAAATTTTATAGTTGTATTTTTTGACTTGCATAAAAGACAATTCAACTAAATTTTAAGTGATGATGATTGCGAATATAATATTCTTTTAATGTGCAATAATGTACGTTGGCTGAGTCAAGCTATGTGTTCTGAAAGAAAATAAATAAACTAAGAATAGAAAACTAAAATCAAATTATCAAAACTGACTTATTGGACCGATTAGCAAAAGCTAAGTATTTTCTTCATTAGATTCAACGCCAGGATATTGGCACAGTAAAATTAATGAAAGTGACACTGAGAAATAAGCCTTTTCAACAAATTTTGGAGTCGATGTTTCGAGTCTTCCCGTTTGTGGAGTATGGAAGTTTGGAGAAAGGCGTACCTATTCAGGTGGCATTCGTATCATTTGATCGAAGTTCAGTATTACGAGATCCATTGTCTATAACCTGTGCGTGGATTTAAAGAGCAACACTATTAAGCAATCAGTCAATTAATTCACCTCATTTTTCGTCTTCAATTACTGGAATTGAGATTGAGAGTTCAAACTAATAATTAAATGAATTATTTTTTTAATGTTGTACTTCTATTGCATTCACATTGCTCAACAAAATTAAATATACAGTGAAATACGTTTAACGCAAAAACACTTAAGGTATCCTACTACTTGCGACCACTCTTTTTTTTAAAAAAAAATGGAGATATGGGGACTTTTTGTGTTTTTAAATTTTTTTAATACATTTCAAGAAAACTATGCTAAAATTAAGGAGAGAGAAAGAAATAATTTTTACTTAAATGGGGAAAAATGGATAAAGATTTACAAAAAGCAACATAATTCGGCCCATTCTGTACCAAAAGTTTATAAACAAATTTTCAATTTTTCAGTTCTGATGTGTTGTTATGTTATTCATTTTCCAAATGACCTTCAGGACAAAAGATATTTAAATTTTTTCAAAAACTACAGCACTTTGCCTTAGTTATTATATGAAATTGCTTAAAAAGGCAGTGATTATATTAACATAAGGGAATGTAAATTTTGTCATAAAACAGTGATTGCTAAATTTGAAGGTTAAAACACTTCTATTATACAGAACTTACGCAAAAAATTTCAGTTAATTATTTTCAAATATTTTTCAGCAAAATCACTGTTCCCGTTTGATACTTTAAAAAAAAAACAACATCAACAATAAAAAAACATTTCGAGTAAAATGCGTTTTAAAGTATGACATCTTGCTCAAAGTAATGGCATCTGCTTTTACTAAAACACTTGTAGTTTTTTGTTCTAGTGAACGGAAAATAATAAACTTGGTATTTTTTATAAAGCTAATAAGATGGCCTGTAAAATAAAATTATAAAAAAATTGTCACTTTTTGGCAAAATTTACAATTTTAGGGCAGTCAGACAGCTTAAGATGAAATATCAACATGAAATAATACAACTGTTCCGACAAACTACTATGTATTTCCATGCATTTCTTCCCTCTTAACACGAAACAAAAATCGCTTAACACGAAAAGATTTTCCTTTTGGGAATGAACAAAATACGGGGAACACTAAACACTTAATGAAATGTTTGAGAAGTTTTTGTATTATTGGATTGTCCTGTATCACTGAAAGCATTCGTTGCAGTAAAATATGATAATATGTGTACAGCGAAAATTACAGTAGACAAAGACATTTGGGAGTTGGTTCGATACTCCAAAAATATATCATTGGTACAGATTCCGTCGGCGAAAATGAAATGAATGATGCAGCTCCTGTTCCCACATCATCCGAAAGGAGGAACATCATGAAAAATATGCGCAGGTATTTAGACGCTGATTTCAATTGCGAAATGAATAAAAAACTGTGTGTGTGTGTGGATGACATCGAATCATTTGTTTACAGTTTATGCTAAAAAAGACTAAGTGAAAAAATATATATTAGATTATTTTCCAAAAACTTAACAAATGTTTTTTTTTAAAAATAACTTAAAAGTTTTGTATTAAATCTCATTAAATTTTTGCGAATGTTTTTGCTTCATTGTTTTTTTGTGTGAAATGCATGCATATATACATGTATTGACTTCTGCTAACTCTCTTTAACTGTACCCCGTTAAATCATTTCCTAGTTCTTTCGCATCTTAATCTAATTGCTCGCGCGCCTAATCTTAATCTTAATCTAATTGCTCGCGCGCATCGTACGACCTTCACCGCCATTATAAAAACTCGGAGCACACGGTTACGCCGCTCTTTTTCGCTTCTTGTCTCTGGTCATCATGTAGTCTGCTGCAGCTAGGGTTTGCGTATTGTGTGTGTCTGTTTGTGATTAGGTACATCTATGTGTCGTCCTTGTCTTGCTTAAATGTTTTCAAGATGTATAATAAACCGATTTAATTAACCTCAAGAATGTTTCTTCAATATCAGTTTAAAGAATCCATTCCAACGAATATCGTCGTATTACAATATCGTCGTATTACATACATATCTATGGAAAAAAATGTACTCTAATAAACTTTGTTGGAGAGAATATGTGATTTTTTCCCAATATCTTTAACACGAAAAAAATACTTCAGTCCCCTTAGTTTCGTGTTAAACGACTTTCACTGTATATGTACATTTCCGGAATAGCTTGCATACCTATTCCAACCAAGAATTTCAATTCTTTTTTTCTTTCCCTTAAATCCTTCAAGATACCCTATCGGCATAGCCCTGAATAGAGTGCAATTATCTTGATCAGAATGATGAGTAAGCGCAACCAGAACTGTTTTAATCATATACTCTCTCTCTGTCCCCCTAAATCAATTCATGGCACAGTTTTTTTAGTAGGATCTGATTGAGTCGTTTCGTCTCCACCCTTGGCCAATCAATAAAATCAACACGCCGAACGACATCACCGCCATATTGATTATGAGCCCTCCCCTCTGTCAGTCTACCCCCTTCTTCCTGGAGGCTTTATCTGAAGCACCCTTGAAAAGAGTTCGATTCGAAATGGCAAATTTAAGTATCGAACATAATGGAACGAACTTTTTTTATTAGCTTCCTTTTTTTCCCCGTTCGATTTCTTTTTGGTCAATATAAGCTTTTTGTAGTTTATGTTAAGGATTATATTCATGAAAGATATACTGACGTGTCGTTTTATGTCTGCTTTTATCTGGTAATTATTTCGGTATTGCTAATTAGTTTTATATGTAGGAGGATTTTGTGACTCGGTTAGAGAATTTAATGTTCTCGGCGTATTTATTCACTGCGTGAGAATAAATTTTCGGAAATTACCGGTGCTTCTAAAGTGACATGGCTCAATGGAGGGAAAAAAAAACTGAAATTATAACCCATTTTCTACAGAATATGTTTTTTTTTAAGAAAAAATATAGATTAAATTCTCCAATGATGTTGTAAGCTTTTTAAAAGTTAATGCAAGTGAGGAAAAATTAACTAAACTAAACTTACTTGTAATTAACGCATGTAAATTTAATAAAAATTAGTAAAATCATAGAAAGAAAAGAATGGCAATAAAAAAGTAGACAAAGATATTATTGAGACAAAAATTCATGAAGTAAGTTATAAGTTTGAAAAAAAAAGATTTTTATATTGAATATTTAATATTAAGCAAATATAAAATCATTTTACGTTTCATGTCAACAAAAAGGAGATAAGTATTCTGGAGAAAATATAATATATATAATGAGAGATAAACAGATTTAAGGCCAGACAACCTTCCCCTGTGCCTATACCAGTGAATTGAGTCAGAAAATTAAATATCTAAATGAAATAGTAAATTTTTCAATAATGGGAAATTCACTCCATGATGGTGATATACATATGCTACCGGCACGTATGAAATCCGGCATTGTATTCAATGCCTAAGCATTGTATAGAATGCCTAATGAGAAACCCGTTAAAGTATGAAATACATCTCAGTTTTGTTTCGAATATTGACAATTGGCAAGACATTAAACTTTTAACGCGTGTCTCAGGCTCAGAATCTGTTAGTTGTACATTGCTGTTTGTTCGAAAATGTCAAAATATTCAATTTTACTTAAACTTGTTCAACAAAAAATTGGTTTTTTTTCTGTGCTACCTGAAAATGGAGGAGCAAGCTATAGTGTTGGAAAAGAAGCCATAAGTCACACGTGCCACATGGGGCACGCGGTACAATTCTCAGTGGCACTTTGCACTACTCAACAAGTTTGTTAATTTTTGAATTATTTCAAAAATTCTGTACTGTGTGGTTAGCTGAATCATATTGGTAGATTGGTTTGACACGCAACAGCTAAAAGGTTGCCGACCCATGGTTATTGACATGAAACAACTATTCGACGGCTAGTTGTCCAAAATTCAAGTTAATGCTGCAAAAAAAAAAAAAAAAAAAAAGGTTTTTTTCTTAACCGAAATTACTTACTAGAAGTTAATAACTGATATGCAAAATGCTAAAATGACTACTAAGAAGGAACCCGGGGACTATTGGTTGCTGAATAGCTATGATGTGATGTTTGCCGAAAATAAAAGTAAACTCATTTAACCTGTTAAAGAAGGCGTCAGTACCATAAAATAGTGGTCCGTAACACCTGGTTCGTGGATCAAAGGGTATCGGGCCACTTAAGGAGTATTAAATTAATTCCATTATATTTACTGGGGTGTATTTTTCTCGTGTTTGTGCGACTTTCCATGGAAATCCCTTTATATTTTATGTAAAATCATTTTATAATTATTTTTTGGTGCAACTGAGTTTTATTCTGAAGGCAGGTTTAAATACAATTAAATTATAAAATCAAAACAATTTAAAATATAAGTAATCAACGTCCCACCCTCAGCGGGCCGCCGTAAAATTATCAAACTTTGACCGGTCCGGAAGATAAAAATGTTGGGAGGAACTGCTATACAGTATTACGTCACGGATTCTTTTTTTCCCCAATGGGGCTGCAGATTCGTATTTTTACCCTTTTCAGACTTAGTACATTCCCCAGAGGCTGGTATCCCCTTTTAGTGCGGCACCATGAAGGCGATACCAATTGCCGCCTGTAATTTTGATACCCAGTTTCCTTCCCAGAGGGAGGTACATGAGTTCTGACGATGTGGAAGGAAGTGGACGATGTTCTAGGAATTTAATTTGCCAAGAACAAAATTAAATTCCGGATTCTGGGGATGTGATAGAATTCTGAAAAAAATTTCAACCAATTACAAAAATGTTACACGTTATGATATTGAACTGTACATCCACATTTGTGAACCTTGTCAGAAAAAACAGAAAATTATTTTTTTAAAAAAAAGGTATTAAAAACTTTTATTTTTTTCCCGAATGCCAATATATTGCCACTTGTAATGAGTGGGAAATAGGATGGCTTCTATCGACTTGGAACTTCTGAAGGAATTTTAATACAAGTATATGCGAAATCACAATTTAACAATATTTTTTTTTAATGAAAGTCTCATTATTTTGTCAGAATAACATTTGTACTTTTAGGAATGTAAGTCAATGATATAACATCCTTATCTTGACCTTTTTTCATACTTTGCCTAAATAGCTTTAGGCATTCTACAGAATGCCTAGGCAAAGTATGGAATAAATCTCATATTTCATACTTTGCCTAAAAATGTCCGGCATTGTACAGAACGTCTAGGCATTCTACAGAATGCCGGCATTCCATACTTTGTCGGTAACACATGATTTGCTTTCAGTTTGTTTAAAAACATAAATTAGAAGCCTGATGGAATATTTCGGTTGTAATTTTTCAATAAATATGCAACTTCTGCTTCCTTTTTTACACAACAGATGGCACTACTTTTACAATACATGCTCATGAAAGTGGATCTTGGTAAGACACACACAAATGATGTTATATTAAATAATTAATTTTAAATTGTGTGAAAACTAAAATAGAGATCTGCAACAGATTTTTTAAAAATATTACAACGCTTTTATTGTTTACATTTAAAAGATTGCCATGAATTTTATTATTTACATTTAACAGATTACCATGACTTTCAAATATTTTAGTTAATTATATATGTACGGCTCTATCATCCTGCTCCACGATTGTATATATATGTATATCTATTCAACATGGATTGGTACGTCTAAGTTTTTTTTATTTCATTCTTTAAATTTTTGTACTGATTTTCAACTGCTCGTTTTCCTTTCTCGCTTCTCTTATTTTATAAGGAAAAACATATTCCTTGCTTAATAATATAGAACAAAATGGGTAAAGTTTGTGCCTTTAAATATGTTTTATCATGTGGTTTAAGTCTGGATATTTGAAATAAAGTGGTGGTTTCCATATTGGATTTGTTTTTTTCTCCATCTGTTGAGTTTTTTCTTACTCTAGAACATCTGTCGTCAACTTTTAGCTTTGCTGTGACAGACCAATTTACTAATATAATCCAGGGTGCCACATAAAAATAAATATTTGAAACAATTCAAGCAGTGGCGTAAAGTACATCCCCGTTATCCCTGCGTGTGGGAAGGAGGGGGGGGGCAAGCCTGACTGCTGCCAAATGCCTACACTATGTAAAATCCAACTTGGCGGCCCAAAATTTGACTGAGCAGGGGGGCACTTATGCTCTCCGTTACGCCACTGAATTCGAGATTCCCGTAATAATGCATGCAGAGTTAAGGAATGAACGTCAAGAATGTAGATTTAGAGATTTATTACATGTTTATTTTGCATCTCATTTGAAGTTATTTATTAACATAAAAATAAACATAAAATATAGCTATCCCTCGAATATAAATAACAAATTGTACATATAATATGTATCATGCATCTTTAAACATGTTTATCAAAGTGAAAAACATCATAGAGTATAAGTATTCACTTTTAATACGTTTAAATAAAAAAAAAATATTTTAATGCGAATCTTTTCACTGCACTTTTCTGTTGTACTTCATACCGCAATAACAGGAGTATAATTTGTAACTTACAATTTGATACGATTCTAAACATTCAGTAGTTATGGTATCCGACTACTTGAGACAACTAAAAAAAAATGGAGATTTCTTTTGTGGTTTTTAGGTTTGTTTAGTACATTTCAAGAAAAATATGCTAAAATTAAGAATATAAAAAGAGATTATTATTAATAAATGGGTACAAATTTGCAAAAAAGAACATAAACGGGGCCCATTCTGTACCAAAAGTTTATGAACAAATTTTCAATTTTGATGTGTTGCTATGTCATTCATTTTTAAAATGACTTTTAGGATAAGAGATATTTTAATTTTTTTACAAAAACTACAGCATTTTATCTTAGTTATTATATGAAATTACTTAAAATAACAGCGATTGTATTCACATAAGGGACTGTAAATTTTGTAATAAAACAGTGATTGATAAATCTGAAAATTAAAACCACTTCTACTTTTGTACAGAACATACACAAGAAATTTCAGTTAATTATTTTCAAAACTTTTTGAGCAATCGCGCTGTCTCCGTTTGAGCATTTTCAAAAAAAAAAACAAACACCCACATTTTTTGAGTAAAACGCGTTTTAAAGGATGACATATATCTTGCTTAAAGTAATGACATCTGTTTTTACTAAAACAGTTGTAGTTTTTGTTTTATTGAACGGAAAATAATAATTTTATTTTTTTTATAGCCAATAAGATGGTCTACAAAACAAAATCATTAAGAAATTTATCAATTTTTGGTAAAATTTATAATTTTAGGGTAGTCAGGTACCTGAAACAATATCTTTGTGAACCCAAAATTCTTCATATGAGAAAAGATTAGTTCTCATAGATATGTAGAACCGAAAGCAGCAAGCAGAGTACATATAATTTTCTCTTTAAAAAATTAAATCTCTCCATTAATGAAATCCAATAATTACCTATCGATTTATCTTTAGAATTATCTTTCTGATTGTTTCGTAACTCCATAAATGTTGCTTTCTATAATTATGAAGATGTTCACCCAATAACCTCCATTTCTCCCGTCACTCAAAAATTGACAAATTCGTTGAGTAGTGTAGAGAATTGTACCTCCTAACATAGATTGCCGACCTCTGCTCTAGAACACGGGTTCCCAAAGTAGTTTCTACGGATCTCTGGGGGTCCTTGTGAGGGTTAAGGGGGATCGTGGAAAGTTAAAGCTAATTAGGGTGTGTGTGGACAATAGAGTCCATTAAAGTTGTATTATGGAGTAAAATATTTATAACCTATTTCCATTACTACGAAAGTTAAAGTAACTTAATAATGATTTTTACGAGTTAAAAAAACTTACGAGTAAAAATTTAAAATTTTAGATTATCATCTTTTAAACAGGTATACAAAGTACAAGCGTCGAATGGTGGAAGTCAAGCCAATTGCGGGTGTAGCTGTCTATGCAGGCCACCGCTACCTGTCTAAAATATGGCAGTATAAGAATCGAGCACCCAGTCAACAGTTTAGTTCGGTTTTGTGCATGATCTCGATATGTGAAGTGAATGCAACACATTTTTCTTAGTTTTGAAGAGAAAGCAGAATTATTTTTTGTATTGTACAAAAGTAACCATCTCATTGGTTCATCCATCTCATTGACAAAAATGTGTTTCTATATTTTATTGTACACAAAAGCTACAGTTTAAATAAGTACTTCTTCAGGTATCCCAATGTATTATTTATATGTTTTGCTTTTACGTTATCAGTTACCACAATCAGGACATCAAAGTTTTATTTATATTTTTTCTATTATGCATTGGATTTCACCTGGGAATTCATGGCCTAGTTTATATTTACGTCCTCGCTTCACTCCAACACCGTTTAACCGATCACTATGAAAATTAGCATGTATATGTATTTTTTTGTGGAAAGGTTTTTGTGCTATCATCCTTGTTGCAGCTCCCCACCAGGTGGCATTACAGAATATCAACTTCTGCACCGTTCAATCAATCGTCAAGTTGCCAACGTGGTCGCCAAAAATGATGCCAACATTTCGCTATGTTTCCATTGAATCGCCATTATAATGTAAGTAATGGCGTTGCTTGCGAATATTACAATTTTAATATAAAATAAATACACCATAAAATAATATTAACGTATTATACATTCAGAAAGAAATTATTTACACTATTTTAAGTGTTTATTACAAAAAATTTGTAACAATGTGCTACTTTTTGTTGAGCAAAGATCAGTTTAGGAAGGTTTTTTTTCAAAAATCGACCCATGAGAGAGTTACAGCGACGTTATAAATTGTAAAAAAAAATCTTTTTATGAGCTATTACACCTACAGACATAAAATTTAAAAAAATTTTTGTTCAGCTAAGATATTCAAAAAAGCTTTTTTTCAAAAAAAAAAAAAATTAAATTTGCAATTCACGTTAGCTTAACTCATTAAAAACTTTTTTATCTTTCAATCTGTATTGTTTAATTTCTCAACTCACCCGCCCGAAGAACGGGTATACCAGCTAGTATATGTATATAAAGGGCTTCATTCCATAGTAAGTTTGGGAATTACCACTCTAGAATAACAAATGTCCTTAATTTTTGTTTATTATGTTAGTTATAAGGTTTTCTATTAGTATTATATATATATATATATATATATAATGTTTTGATCAAATAAGGTTATGTATAGCTCATTGGATAGTCTTTGTTTTGTTTCAATATTGAGAAGAATGAACATTAGTGCTTCACCGTTTAAAAATGGTATCAATTACAAAATCTTCGAATGAGAGTAAGACAGAGAGAGTGAGTGAGAGAGAGAAAACTCTGAGCTAGTTCATGATCAGTTGACTTATAATTAAAATTATTTCAGATAAAATCAATAAATATAAAGCTACTCCATTGGATAGACATTAATTTTACTGCATTTTTATAAGATGTATCTGTAATTTAACTTATTTTTAAAGCGATCTTTAAGGTAAGTGCAATAAATAATTTTAAACTCTTTCATACAATATTACTAGTTAAAATCTCAGAAACAGTCACGTTCTGTTTTAATTACATAATTGAACATACTAAAAAAAGAACTAGATGAGAAAATCCACCCAAATTGAAAACCAAAGTGAAAACTGGTTTACTCTGCGTGTTTAAAAAATTGCTCACATCACCATCACCAGCAGCTTAGCTATTAGAACCGCCCAAATCTCTATTCTTTATTCTTTTAGAACACACAATTCCATTCTCGGATTTTTCAAACAAGCATGAAACGAGCATAACCCTAAAACCGTGACAGTTTTATGTTGTACGAAAAGCAGTTCTGGGTAATTAATGAATATAACATGGAAAGCAAACGCCATAATGTTAACAAAGAATTATATTCTATATTTTTCCTCGAGGACCTCGCAGAACGAATATTCACTCGCTATTTCTTTGTTCAATGCGCTTCGTTATTCCCTCTTGAGAGCTTAACTTCTTTTACAGTGATCAAGGGCCTCACTTTGGGGCTACTCCTAACTTCATTATGAAGTCCTTCCGAAGTGATTATGCAAATTGCTTGTCTTAGTAATCGGATAAGCGGTTCCTCTATAATCACAGCCGTCAGGACGTCGGGTGTAGATTTTTATCGTTGCTGTCATATCATAGAGTGAACGATTAGGTGCGCTTACAAGACAGGAAAATTTGTCGTAATTGAATAAGTAAACGCGTTACATAAGGGTTGTGTGTCAGGAAAGTATGAATTAGAAGGAATAAGAAAGGACATAGGTAATGGAAATTGTGCATTTAGGTATGGGGTGGTAAAGATTGTCTTCCTTGTGCAAGATGAGAAAAATGTTAATAACAAGTTTGAAGTTGAAAAACAAAATTAAGTCTTAGACGAGGACTGCTTATCAAGTCTTATTATCATCAATATTTTAACTTTATGTCTTCTTAAAGTATTACTTATCGATTTAAACTTAGCAGATAAAGTATTACTTATCGAAAAACTTACTGTTGTTTTATTAGCTTCAGCAGCTTGATATAATTTTTTGTATTGTAATTATCAATGTCCGTATAGTTATATCACAAAAAAATTGATAGGAAACATTTATAGAAAACTGTCCAAAAATAAAGCTATGCGCAGGAAAAATTGTTGAGAAAAAGAGAATTCTGCATTTAGTTATAAATTTTCTTAAAAAGCAGAAATTCTAACAGACATTATTATATTTGTTCGGTGGTTGACAATATGGAAATCGATTAAGATGTCAATTACAACGCAAATGATTTTTTTTATAAATCAAGACAGTTAAAATAATTCCTGTGAATCACAAGTATCATACGGGACTTACAAAAGTAAAACAAACTAACAAAATAAAACAAATAAAAAAGAATAAATAACAAAATAAAAGTTGTAAAATAAATGAAATTACGAAACCAAGCAATTAAGTTACAAAGTTCATCTGGTAGAATACAAAATTAAACAATTAAGTAACAAAACCAAGACAATAAAGTAATTTAAGCAGAACAATGAAGTTATAAAATCAGAACAATAAAAAACTACAAAATCAAATCGATGTAAATACAAAATAATACGATGCAGCTTTACTTGA
>BMAO01022016.1:0-18256 GCA_019973975.1 Trichonephila clavata
AAATAAAATAAAAGATGAAAAATGGGTATACGTTTATGAATAATGCGCATAAACGTATATATTTTCATTGTTTTAAGTATTTTAAATTTACTCATAATTTGTGTGGAATAAAAACAGACTTGATCGAAAACTGTGACCTTTGAAAAATAATTTTACCATAAAGAAATATTTATTTAAAATATTATTAAATAAACTTCTATTCGTTTTTTTATTTGGTCTTTTGATTTAATGCTCCTGAATGCGTTTTTGGAATTGGCTAAAAAATAAAATTACTTATTTAAATATATAAATGTAAAATAAATATGTTAATAGCTACTTGAATTTAAAAAATTTCATAATGGTGTAATATCTTTCGTTTAGGAGAAAATAATTGTAATTTTCATAAAAACTGTTAGTTAAGAAATTTATTATATGCATTTCGTCATCGTAAGTGAAAATACATATTTCCGAGTGTAGCTATAAAAAATTAACAGAAGTTTCTCAATAACAACATTACAATTTATTCACAGTGAAATAGGGAAAATATAACAACTTCATTTTCACTTTTTATTAATTTAATTTTTAGTTTATTATAAAAAATAACCAAGCGTTAGAAATTTAACCTTCGAATCGAATAAAAAAAAACAAAGAAAGAAAAGATTAAATAAAAAAGCTGCCGAATATTTCGCTCTTCTTTTTGTTAAGCTAGTACAAAACGTTCATTAACTCACTGAATTAATGTACGTAATGTACATTAAGTAATGTATAATGAAAAGCAAATTTCTGCATGGTTGAAATATATATATAATGGAATCTTTCTCCATAATCAATCATAAAAATAAACTTTTTTTGTTATTTATTTTATTGAATCAATTGTAAAATATTATGTTTTTTACACGAAGCTTTCTAATATATCACTAAAGTAATTTTACTGCGCAACTAATTAAATATACTGAACAGTTTTTCTTGTTGGTCAGTGTGTTTTATTCGTTTTGATATATTTATCAAAATTATCACTTTAACGAGTGATTTTTTTTTGCAGCGGGAGATAATGAATGACTACCGGTTCGAATTGTTTTGATAGCAGTATGAAACATCACTATAGATCCGTTTGTCATTTTGATCCAATAATCTCAAATCAATATTGAAAAAATTTTGTGAAAAAATACTTACTTTTAATAAATTTGAATTTTTCGTATATTCATTGCATTTAAATAAAATAACGGAGGAAAGCGATTTTATTGGGTTTATTTTAGAACATGATTCACACATGTAGTTTAATTTTGTGTGTATCCTTTTTTTAGTTAAAACTGTAAACGGTTAAAATATACATTCTTATTTTAGATACTATTGCTTTGGTTTTATATTTAAGAAACGTATAAGATCAATATTGCCCACCTCTATTAGACTAAAAATAAGCAAAGATAAGTAGAAGATGGTGAGAGAGATAAGGCAAAACAATGCACTTATTTCATTCTTACACTGAATACATAAAAAAAAACTTGGTTTTAAAATAGTTTCACTATTGTTCAATGTGTATAATCGGATTGGGACACTCAAGTTGGAATTTAAAATACCGTTACAAGGAAGAAGATTAGTAAGTGTAAAAAATCATTCCTACTTCGGTCAACAAAGAAAAATATTTATTTTAGTTACTTTTTATTAATTATTGATTAATATATAAATACGTATATACATATGACAGAATCAATATTAAGTGGCAAAAATTTCTTCAATTTTTCCGTCGCATGTTTCCTTTTCCATTTTGTTCCCTCCTTGACTCAGACTAGAACCCAGAATGAAAAATGAATTTGAAGAAATTTTTTTTCCATCGACCATCTAGGGGCCCTAAGTCTGGCTGACACCAAGTACATAAAGTCCCTTTCTTTTTTTCCACCAAGTACATAAAGCCCTAAGTCTGGTACACCAAGTCCCTTTGTAAGATCCGGTTAGGGGCGCAAAACCTGATTATGCAGGGGGCTCTAATGTTCTCCGTTACGCCACTGCTTAGGGCCCAAACCCTGACTTTGCAGGGCGAGGGGGAGGAAGGGCTAATATTTTCCTTTACACCACTGACCCAGCTACTTACTGGCATCGAATTAGAAGTAAAACTAGCATAATATAAAATGTTGTAGGTACATTTTAGAAGTAATCTTCATGTACACGCATTTGATTTTCTATAGAGAAAATTATAATAGAATGATAAAATATATATTTCTGAAACAGGAAATCCCATGCTGGAAGATCATCAGGTTTTTATTCGCTCCCGATTCGTACACAGAGAAACGATTTTATAATCTCTAGTCTGATAGTCATAGATCAAAATACAGAAGAGCGTCGCTTATCCGAATCAATTGGGACCGGACACCGTTCCGATAACTGAAAGCCGAATGCGATCCATGCAGTATATGAAACCGGACACTATACGAATATTGAAAATCATCACATGCGGGAAACGTGCTGAAAGAAAAAGTAAAATAGATGCAAAATTTCGCAACTTTACCTTGATAGTGGAAAATAATCACTTATTTTTCACTGTACCATTGTTCGCCTTCGTTTTTCAGCTGCAATGTTTCTGATTCTCTTGAGCAGCTCAAGACTCTGTTTGTTGTTCGTACCACTCCATAGCTGTCTCTAACGCAGAAAAATGCGTCAGCATTTGATGGACTCTTGCTACTTTCGTTGTTGCTTTTGCTGTTCTCGTCTTCATCCATTTCATCGTCGACAGGGTCGGATTCTTCTTGCACGAAATTGACACTCTCGTCATTATTTAGCATTTGAAATCGACAGTCTTCTGCATCGCATGCCATCCAGGTTTCTATATTTTTCTCGTCGCATTCTTAAAATTCAATCGATTCCTCAACTATCCCTCACCTTGAGTTTTCCCGTCACTTTTGGCCTCACGCGAAGCAACTTTTGAGCATGGCAATGTTCGAAAACGTATTCATATACAATACATGAAGTCGACAAAAAAAACTGTCTGGATATTTGACCCTCCGGATAATAAACGTTCGGATAAACGACGTTCTACTGTAGAGTTGACACGAAATCTCGCTAGAGGATATCTTGGAATTCTGAAAGGACGAAGATGGTTAACAGCTTTCATCAGCGCAAAAAATGTTGCTCATTGATTGGTCTGCTTTGAGTGTATGTCTCCTGAATAAAATATGACAGCGACAGCAAAATAGTCGCGATCGCGAACTTGGAAGATTGCTAATGTTGAGTTACGTTAAATTTGTCGGGGCCAGATTCCCCCCGTTGGTGTGGTGTGGTAGTTTAAAAGACGGGTACCATTTCAGGTAGTGTCCTCGTCACTTGACTATAGTTCGAAATCATAAGGTCCACCGCCAACAGTCCTCATATTGCTTCAAAGTGTAAACAAACAATTAGTCAATCATCCTGAATGAAATATTTAAATCTTATAACAGTTAAAAACGTCTTCTCTTTTCTTATATAGATTTCATATCTATCACACACATACATTTTTTGCGACTCATTCGAATAATCCTTCCATGCATCGTTTCTCTTCCTCTTTCTTTCTCTTTTAATACATTTTAAAAACGAAGAAGACTTTAAAATATCTTTTCTGAAAATAATCACTTTCTTTCTTTACAATCATTTTAAAATTAATAATCTATTTATTGTTATTATTCTAGATTTTTTTGTGTTGACTACATCATTTTAAAAGCAGGAACCACTACACTGGCGCTAACCTAAATTTTCGAATTGTTGATTCTATTTTATTTTTGATGACAGCTTCTATATAATAAATAAGCGTTGTCGTTTCAGATTCTTCAGTTTACAGTGCAATAAATTTCTTCTTATCCAGTATCGTATTTGCCATCTCTTTCCCAATATAGCGAAACTGGTTTCATCGAAAAATGTCTTTTTTTGTAAGGAAGGCTTTAGATACGAAGTTGTGTTCCGGAGTTTGTGAGAATGCTCTTTTTGTTTTGTGGAGTAGGAGAAATTCTTTCAATCGAATTTCAGATTCTTTCCGATGTTCGATTATTTTAATCTTTGCATGGGAATATTTTTTTATCTAGACTTGAACTATGAATCAGAAAAGCTTAATTTTGGTTGTTGCTGTAATTCCCAACAGTTATTTATTTGTAAATATATTTATATCTTCATATGTGTGTGAATGATTATTCATGATTTAAAGACCTTAAATTACATTTTGGATAATATAAAAACTTAACATGATTACGGCCTCTCTCTCTTATAATGACCTCTTTTGTCATCTTTCGCCTGAAATGAAAAAAGTTTCGTCTCAACTAAGACCCATACATTTAACATGTAAAAAGCTAATTGTTCATCACTTTTCAAGCATCAAATTTTTATATTTTGACTATAAACGTGTATACTTTTTGAATGATCATTTAATTTCTTTTTATTCTTTTGATGAGGTTATTTAAAAAAGCTCTCCGAAATACAGAGAATTCATTCTTTGTTTTCGAATTATTGATAATTGTTTACATGATAAAAAAAGATAAAAAAATATAAGCGTTTCTAAGTTACAGTTATACCATCATTAACTTGATATCTTGTTATTTGTTTTGTATTTGTTGATCGAAATTCTATTAAAATAATATGTACTGAAAATTAAATAGAAAATGTTTCCAGTGAAAATACAGAAAAGTTTTATAAATAACTTCAGCGATAGTTTAAATTTTTTGCTTATTTTTATCAAAATATCATTAATTAAGGAAATTTTACCAAAGCAGAATTTTTTATATATATGTAATAATTCCGTTTATATATATATATATATATATATAAAAATAAAATTTCTCCAAACAACTTTTTAATTTGTAATGGTCATGGCCTTCAGTACTCCCTCGTAAATAGTTGCCAGCAACCCGCCGAACGCGAACCATCGTAATTGTGTCCTCTTAAAAATTAACGGCTAAAATTTTGTATTCCATGTTATTCGTTTTACTTATGCTTGTTTAAAGATGGATATTTCTCTGAGAAAGCTTTTTAAAATAATCGCTTTTAATGAACACACTTCTATGAGTGTGAGATATGTAACTACAGCGTTTGTGTGGTGTGAGCAAATCAAGTGTTTCAAGTATTTTAAGAGCATTTCCAGATTCTGGATCATTGTCTCCAAAAAGAAAAGGAAAATGTGGGCACAAACGGAAAACTACACAAACAACTGATAAAATTCTAAAAAGAAATATCAAAATAAATCCAAGAAAGACAAATATGGACCTTTGAAGGAATTTATTAGATTAAGGTATTAAAATGAGTTCCTCAACTTTACCAAAAAGACTTCTGGAAGTTGGCCGTAAGGCAACAAGACGGAGGAAAAAACAATTTCTAGCTCAGAAAATGATGAAAAAACGTTTAGCGTGGGCCAGAAAATACCGATCGTAGACTTTTAACAACTGGAAGAAGGTGAACTTCAGTGATAAAAATGCATTTATTTGCTCTGGGATACAAAGCAAAAGTAGTTAGACGAAATGAAGTAGACACTCTGCGACCAGATCATGTCCAACAGACTGTAAAATACCCTTCTAAACAGATGTTTCGGGGTTTTTTCACAACAAATGTCACTAAAAACTTAATTCCACTTAAAAGCATGTTGAATTCTGTCCAATACATAGCAATATTATGCAGTAAGATTGTTCCATCTATGGGAACATTTGACGGAACATTTCAACATGACTTAGCCCCTTGTCACAATTCGAAATTGATCCAAACTTTTATGTGGGAAAATAAAATAAAAGTACTTGATTGGCCTGGTAATTCATCAGACCTAAATACTATTGAGAACTTATGGCATATTCTCAAGAATCGTTTAGCTAAGATCAATTACAAGACAGCAGAATGAATGATAAAAAAGTGCTATACAAGTTTGGTTCCACAATGATGAAGTCAAAAGCATATGCACTACACTAGTGGAGTCAATGCCAATACGTGTTAAAGAGGTCATTTCTATTAAAGGAGGACAAACTTCAAACTAATAAAGAGATTTAATTTGTCTACATAAGGTATAAAATGATAAAAAGCTAAGGTATTAGAAAAGAATCTTTTTTTAATTTGTCCCAATTAATTCGAATGGTATAGTATATTCTTAGTCAGTTGTCTGAGCATAATGTAATTTTGTTAGTTACAATAGTTTATTATTTTTACTCACAAATAGACTAACAAACAAAGGTTCATATTTCCCAAAATAATTAATCACACCAATATAATTTTATAACTAAAGGAAGCTTGGAGAGCTATGTAAATAATTTACATGGGTGAACGATCGAATGAGTCTTAAAATAATGAGAAGTGAATAATATTTAAAAACAAAAAGAATGTCTTATGTATTAAAAGACATAACATAAAATTATCCTTTTCAGGAATCCTTAAATGTACTTTGAAAACTCAATTTACAGAAAAAGTTGCAAGGCTATTACTAACAGCTGTGAGAATGTAAAAGTAATCATAAGTATCTGAAGTTAACAAATCCTTAACTTCAGAGAAGCAACTTTATCAAAAGGATATATATGCTGCTCTTCTTTCCGGAACCATACCCTCGTTGTTAGGTTTTAACCACAGAGGATAAATCAGAGAAAGCACTTTTGTAATATTTTCTATTACTCGGGATATTCCGGGTTCGCAAATGAGAGGCAGGTCCATACTATGAGCAAAAAGCCCCGCTTACATAACGCAGCGACTTTTATTTATATGATGTGCTGTATCGTTTTCCAGAGATCAATAACGAGCGATTCGGGGATAACTGGATAACTGTAAGATCAGGTTTCTCAATGCCATTAAGTTATTTACGATGAGCTCTTTAGTATTTACAGTACCGTTTAGATAGCTGGGGAAATCATTCACTCATATCAATGCCTGATTGTGACAACTTTGTCTCCCTATCTCATTTTTTCCCTCTTGATTTATGACTGCAAGAAAACTTGTGAAAGAGAACAAATCAACAAAAGATTCTTCAAATATACATTAAAGTACGTTAAACGTGAAAACGCTTAAGACGAAATATCGATTAACACGAAATAACACAACGATCCCGTTAGACTACCGTGCATTTTCGTGCATTTGTTTTCTCTTAACACGAAACGAAAATCGCTCAACGTGAAAAGATTTCTTTTCTGGGAATGAGCAAAATACGGAAAACACTGAGCTGACACTAAAATGTTTGATAGATTTTCTGTATTATTGGACTGGTCCTACTGTATCATCAGAAGAATCTGTTGCAGTAGATGATGATGATTGATGTTCTGTCCCAATTAGGGCAGACAAAGATATTTTGGAGTTTAATAAAACCTCAAAAAATATCATTGATGCAGATTCCGAGGGCGAAAATGAATTGAATAATGCAGAGGTTCTGTTCCCACGTCACCCGAAAGGAAGGACATCATGAAAAGTGTGCGCAGTTATTTAGACACACACACCAATGGTGAAATAAATAACAAAATGGATGACATTGAACAAATTGTTGACAATTTGATGCTAAAAAAGATAATGCAAAGAAAATATCAGATTATTTTTCAAAAACTCAACTAAGTTTTGGTTTTTTCAAAATCTTGTATTAAATTTCATTAAGTTCTTGTGAATGTTTTTGTTTCTTTGATTTTGATTAAATACATACATATATACTTATCTGTGAAAATAAAATATATTACTTTTGCTTAATTGTGTTCAATAGATGTTTTTAAATATCCTTTAACACGAAAAAATATTTCAGTCCCCCTCCGTTTCGTGTTAAACGATTTTCACTGTGTTAGAGAGACATGTATACTGTAACCGTTTGAAGTATTACCTGTTGAAATTAATGTTCATTTCTAGATACGCTATCTTCTGATGGTTAGCAAATATGTCGACACAATTTTTAGCCAGTGGCTAATAATTGAGAGCCTCTTTCAAAGACATGTAGAGGTGTACGGCCAACCAACATGATGCCTGCTCAGACCATTAAACCTCCCCCGCCATAATTGTCGATTTCGCGGACATTGGAAGGTATGTAGCTGGTCCCTGGTTCTCTCCATATGAACGTCAGGAGAGAATCTGTGTTTAGGCTGAAACGGGACTCATCGGTGAACAGAACGGTCCCCCATTGATCCATACTCCAGTCTCTATGCTACCTGCACCATGCTAAACGGACTCTCCTGTTCGTAGACGTGAGCGAGTCTTCTGGCAAACAACTCCCTCTCATCAAGTCTTTTTGAAACAGTCACCCTTGATACACGGGTTCCTGTAGCTGCATACAAGTAACGAGAGAACTGAGAAGCGGTAGCCCCTCTGTTACACCTCGCTATAATCGACAAATGGCGATCTTCTCTGGACGTCGTGGCTCTTGGATGACCTTTCCCACGTTTTCTCTCGATGAATCCAGCATCCTAGAACTGTTTCCAAAAGTTACACACGCTGGGCGTTAAATTAAACTCTCTACAAATCTGGACTTGACAATGGCCTGCTTCTAGCCTTCCCACAATTGCCACCTCATTCCATCATCTAAACGTTGGTGATTACTCATTTTTACTGTTACAATTTGAATTGAACCGATTGCTTCAAAATAACATCAAGAAGTTCGCCGAGGTGTGCTGGCGAACGAAATACATCTTAACTTACACGTGCTTATAAAGCCTGTTTTTCTGCTGGCTCCGCCTACACACACGTAGGCGTTTACATATTTGCCGTACAAGATGTGCGTTTTTATCTAGAAGCAGTTGTTTTTCACATTCAGTTCAGTTCTTTTCTTTCAATTCGATAAAATATGTAAATTCTCTTAATTTATTTCACCATTGTAATTAAACTCGAGTCCTGAGGGACTAGATCAGCAATACTCAACCTACGGTCCGCATGAGGCCCACCGAACCTTTTTAAGTGGCCCGGTCATGACCCATTGCTCTGAGAAATTCTTTTATTTAAGACAATGTATTAAAAATTTGGTGGGAAATTCTTTGACAAGAAATCAAATATATAAATTTTGCTTTTTTGTTGTCTATGTCGTATGGCTGCGAATTGATATTCTTTTTCTATTTGTAACGGTTACAGTTAGTGATAACAGACAGCAGTTAAGTAGAGACAGTTTTATGGATGGAACTAATTTTGAACCATCTTTCATACCTTGCAAGCGAAAAATACTCAAACGATTTGGAGGATGAGTTTTTTGTAGTGAAAAAAAAAAAATATGGATCAGTACTTGCGTTGGATTTGTCACGAAAGTGCTGTATTTAAAAAATACCAATAAACAGCAATTATTCAATGACACTTTTCCTCTTTTAAGAGGTGATAAATAGGCTTTATTGAATATTCTTTGCAACATCAACAAAGTGTTTCGTCAGTGGTAATGCCACAATAGTAACAAAGACATCCTAAGAAGTTTGTTACATTATTGGTAATCATAGGAAGCCGTTTACTGATGCAAAAATTGTGAAGGAGTGTTTCTTAAATTCTTTTAATTTAGTGTTAGGGGCAAAAATAAAATACATAAAAAATAATATTAAAAAAAAAGCAAAACAGGAGTTATAATATTTTGATAAATTTTCCATAATTTAAATTTCCAATGTTATCTTGGTCTTAAAGCATTTCCCCCCCCCCCCTCGTTTAACCTCATGTTGCGGCCCGCAAAAAAATAACTAACATATGTATGCGGCCTGCGTAAAATAGCTAACATATGCATGCGGCCCGCGTGAAATGGCTGACATACGTATGCAGCCTAGCAGAAAAAAAGATTGAGTATCGTTGGAGTAGACCAAATAATTAAAAATTACTAAAAATGATATTAGAGGGAATTACTACATATATACACAGAAAAAAATACCCAATACAGGTATATATATATACTTGAAAAACCTAGCTGTAGTAAGATTCTTTTTTTAAAAAAATAGCATTATTTATTTCATTATTTTTATAGCTATTTTTCTAAGATTTACTGAATGGTTCACATTTTATTTGAGAATTAAAACAAGGGTTTTAAATAACAACACATGTTTGCAATGCAAATAGGAATAAAAATTCGTTTTCCTATTTTCAGAAAGTGTACATTCATTCTCTGTTTCTTTTCGACCATTACAAATATGACAATATTTCTCCTCTCTATTCCTTTTCTAAAACTCGACGCTCTGATTGATCGAAATCAGTCGATAAGGAGCGAAAATTCTCTACCTCATATTCTGCAGAAATGTGATTTCTGAGAAAAGAAGTAATAGTGTTTCTGAGACTCTTCCAACCGATGCATTTTTTCCCCTTCCCAATTTTTTCTCCTTCTATAAAAATGTCCATTATGGAAAATGTTTGTAATGTTTTCTCAAAATATATATTTTCGGTACCGAAGCATTTTAAGAAATTGTAAAATTAAGTCATTTAAGGCGATATGGTACCATCTTCACAATTTTTTTTATTTTTAATATTTGATATTTGGTTTTAATTGTATTTCATAAAAGTTAATATTTAATAATAATTCCATACAAAAAAATTTTAATTTGCTGCAAAATGTTTGTAAAATTAAATTTTTTTTAGCTTTTTTAAGCATTTTTTTAAATTCCTAAGGATTTTTTAAATATGTCTCTTTTCTTTCAAAGATTTTTTTCCAACTACCTTATAATATACTACATAAAACTGTGCATGGGTTTCTTTCTGCTGCTGCTCTTTAATTTTTTATTAATTTTTTTATAGTTAAAAATTTTCAAAAATTCCCCCAAAAAAACATTAATTTTGATTTTGAAATTTTTTAGAAAAAGTTCTAAACATGTTACAGCTAATTCCATGCACAGTTTTACAAAACATACATTTCAAAACATGTATAAAAAATTTCAAACCCATACTTCAATTATCAAAAAAGCCTTAGGGTTTTGAATAACAGTATATGTACAAAAATTCAACATGGAGAAATATGAATTAGAAGTTTTCATTCCATGAATAGCATGATATAATATTCATCGAACAGTCTGAAACTTTACGAAATGTTAATTAGCTTATTTAAAACTAGTTACCTTAAAAAATTGTACAAATGTTGAACAATTAAACAGTATACTGCCATAATGAATATATAGAAAAAAAAACGAATGAAAGATCAAAATTTCATAAAACTTTATCTTAATAATTATTTTAAAAAAAATACACACACTTCAGAGCTAATTCCCTGCTCAGAGTTAATGAATGCACAACAAGTACAAAAGATGTTTATGCCTTTATTTTTTATTTCCTTGATTTTAAAAGCCTTCGCTTGTTAATATTGTACACGAATAAGAGCAAAATCACACAAATAACAACTTATAGGTAAAATACATCAAAATCTAAGAACTGTATATGTGCATTTGTTTAAATAAATATCTTAAAATATTTTAATAATAAAAATGTTGAATCTCGCACACATGGGATATATATGTATCACCAAAAACAAATATATAAAAATGGGAGAGTTTTTCTATTCTTGCGAATTAGATTTTTAATTATCTGAGTTATCAAAATGAGATTTAGTATTTGTGCGTTGGGATAATCCGTTTTGAAGTTCTAATTCCATTCATAATAATATCATAAAATGCACGCACACCTTTTAAATCTTGACCAAATCCATTTGATCTGCAGTAAATAATTCACAAACTAGAATTTTTGCATGAATTGCACAATTCTATCTTAAAATGATTTATTACTGCATATATAATGTCAATATCATTGATGCGCATTAGAAAAATAATGAATTCATTTTTTATCAGGCTCTTTTCTAGCAGATAATCTGAAATGTAGGCGTGGTAGTTGCTGTTTAGCATCAAACATTGCTCCATTACTTAATGAAAAATGCAGGTAAAGCTTTGAAATTTTGCAGGCATATTTATAGATTCGGGGTATCAAATAAGCCAATAAAAAAAATTTCGACAGCTTAATGATTTTTAGGGTACCATATCGCCTTAAAGTCATTAAAAATAGTATATATACCTAATTTATTATTTAAAAATAAAAACATTAACTCTATACATAGTTATGATTTTGAAGCTGTATTTAACTTAAGGGACCTAGGACATCATACACATTAAAAAATCGAGTTTTCAATTTTAGTATTAAAACTAGTGCAAATTTTTCTGAATCTAAAAATGTATAACGCTTATATGTTCGTTGATAAAATAACCTTAAAATATGGAAAAAGTAATTAACAAAAATGTAAGCAAACGCTTACAAATGTTTAGTTTTTTCATTTTTTCTCCAAAGCATAATTTTTTGCTTTTAGGTACACTTTAAAAAAAATTATTGCACTTTATGGTTCCAAATTTTTCATACTTCTATGCAGAATACCTGCGCATATAGTGAATCTATTTTTTAGTCGAAATAGTCCATAGTTTTTAGTTAACATTTTTTTAAAGAAACTATCTAAATATTTTACTAAAAAATAGGTTCACTATATTTTCTGTATTGTTTTGTATATGTGCAAAAAATATTTTACATATTTAAGAGATAGTTTCTTTTAAAAAATGGTATCTAAAAACATAAGCATGTATTATGAGATCTCAAAAATTATGTCCCCAACTTAAAATGAATTTTAAAAAAAATTTACCTAAAAAAACGCATTTCTGCAGAATGATTAAAATTTTTTTATTAAGATCACAAAAAAAAATTTAAACTCTTTTGGAAATTTTTAGATATATGTTCCATAAACAAGAGGGTTTTTTTTTTTGCATTTTACTCTTTTGAGCCTGTTTTTGTACGCTTAACAGACATTAATGATACAATAAAAGTTTTCTCTTTCTTTTAGAAATTTATGATAATTATGGTCTAAAGAGTGTTCTAAAGTTTAAAAATTATTATACACTTATTAATATAGTTCTTGAAGAAAAATATAAATAATAATAATGGTTTTAGATATATAAATAGATTAAAGGTTTTGCCACAAGTTAAAACTATTAGCGACTGTTTAGTTCATTTATATTGACATTTTTATGAGAAAAAAATGCTTATTATAAAAAAATTTTGCCCATATAGAAATTTAATGATCTATTTATTTTTTGTAAATATAGTGATGTCATATTTAAAAATACTTTTTATTCTTCTTACTTAAATCTTATCAAAACTAACAATAACAAATTTAAGACAGAATACCTGAATGTAACACAAGATATTATGAGTTCATACTACATAGCAATAATTTTGAATACTGCAATTAAAAGGAATGTTTTTAATTGCAGACTTTACTTTCATTCAGGAACAATACAATACTCATACATCAATGCTTTCTTAACTACTTGCGGGATAGTTTAATCTAGTTAATAAAGATAGTAATGAAATGAATGCTTGAAAATTTGTAATGCACTGTTTAGAACGTGATTACCCCCATTCACTTTTTAAATCTTAGATTTATAATAAATTTAATGTTAGTGAGATTATTTACATCAATAATATCAAATGATTATAGAGTCAAATTTTATAATTATACTTTTCAGACTTTCTATTTTTTAAAAAGAAAAAGTTTATTCATTTAAATCATGTATATTGTTTTCATTTTTTCTACGTATGAGAGGTTGTTGATTTTATCAAGGAATAGATTTATGAAAAATTATTTCCACAAATCCAAATCTGTGTTAGGACGATTTCTTTTATTTTGATAATGAATATTGTCTTTATAATGAATTAGATTACATTTTGGTACTTACACTGTGATGATTTAGATTTTTATAAATTAATTTTAGAATTAAAAAATATTTTTAACTGTAATTTCTTTTTCTAAATTTTATTTCAGCACAATAAATAAATAAAAGAAAGGTTGTTAAGACTGTTTAACTGTTAAGACTGTCTTAACACTGTTTAACCTTGTAGTATAAGCTTTAAGCTTAAGAGTGCGCCAATATTTTTATTTCATCCTTTGCTTTCTTGCTTACTGATTACCTAATACTATTACCCGTTAGTTTAATAAGAATCATATATTGGATATATACAATACTGAAGCACCCATTTTTTTAAATTTCTACAATCTCTCAATGGTATTTATATTTTTAATATTCAAATCATTTCAGTCTCTCAAGTAGAATTTATTAAGAATTGTATATATGTGGGTGATAGAAAGAGATATATTCAATTGTTTTTATATTAAAATTTCTAAATGAATAATCTGATTTAAGATGAAATAAATTAATTGTGCTTTAACATGAATTTAAAGATGAAACAATGTTACATATAGCTTGGTATCTTTTCTTCCGTGTTATTTTTACATCGTTTAATTGCGTATTTTGCAGTACTTTCATTATCAGCATTATCAGCAGATAATGACAATCAACAATTGAGAGAATTTAACTGTGGAATTTCATAAGACACAGTTTTTTTTCTATATAGCATCTGGATTGTCCAGCAATTAGTTACTCCTTAATCATTCTTTGTTGAATTGTTCATTGGCTTAACCGATCTTTAATCTATGGGGAAATGGTCGTTTTTTTTTACGTAATTATTTCTTCCGGGATTCAACAGTTTCCTTTTTTAATACGCATTTTAAATTTTATATAGATAACAACTGCTCAGCTTTAAAATACTGAGGTGTGATAAACATACGACTATTTAGTGTTTGCGGGATATTTTCTACTTATCCAGTGAATTGTTTATTGTATTTCTTATAAAGTAGATACTAGTCATATCATTGTCCTGGTGTGGATCCGGTTCCATGACACCCAATAAAAAGAATAGATACCTGTAAATAGAAAAAGATTTGTTTATTTAAGCACTTTCTTGGATATTTTGCTCTTACTTTTCGGAAAATATATGTTTATCGTTTTATTACAAATTGTAATGTACAAAGCTTTACTAAGAAGGTAAAGTTATGTTTTCTAGAATTGTAATGTACGCAGCTTTGCTAAGCATATGAATAAAATTAGACCGCGGTTGCCTAGTGGTTACGGTCTCGAGCTCGTGACCGGGGTGTCATGGTTTCGAGTCCTGATGCCCCTGAAGACTCACCACGTAGAGGAGACAAATACACAAATCAGGCTCTCCCGTTGGTATAGTGTTGAAGTTAGGAGAGGAGGGGGTGCCAGCTCAGGTGTCATCACTTGACCAAGGTCCGTCGCCAATAGCCCTAGTGTTGCTTTGTAGTGTGACGTTTACAAAACTTTCACTCACTCCTTTTGCTTACCATATGTGTGAACAAAAAGAAATCCTATTTGGATTTTTGTGTATTATACCTTCGACTAATTTCGCCAAATCGAAAAACATTGCCAAATCAAAAGACGTCGCCAAATGTTGTCATCGTATGCGTGAACATGATTGTTTTGTTTGCACATACATACGAGGGAACAGGTTTCCTCTATTGGCTGTATATCGCAGCATTTGGTGACGTCTTTTTATCTGACGCATTAGTCGGCAATATAGCACGTAAGTACTCAAATTTATAAATGAATTTTTTGTTAAAGCACCACTTCCTTCAATGGAGAAAAATTGATTGAAATAAGTGGACTTAACACTTTCAAGCTTATCGTTTTTTTAAATTATGCCGATCAAAGTATAAAAAAGAACAGCAATATTTGCATTTTGTTTGATTACTTTTAAAAATCAAAATGTATTAAAATAATAAATGAAATAGAATTTTAAAAAAAAAACAGATAAAATCTGAACAACTACATATCAAATTTTTACCAATTTTAATTGTCTATGTTTATTTTTATGAGTATAAATAAATATTTTCACAAGAGCACAAAAAGAATATTTTGTTCCATTTTTGTGTGATATAAATTATTTTTGTCACATTGCAGAACAAAAAACAATAAGTATAAAGAGTATATCTGTAACAAATGTTCATTCTCTTACGCTTAATTTTACTGTCGTCATTTTCTATTCCACCATTAGATCTCATGAGCATTTCCTCTGGTTGCCGTAAATACACAAGCTTTCTTAATTTAATTAGCATTCTTAATTCTGACGTGGAAGTAAACTGCACGCAGTTCTGAAGGAAGGACTTAATCACAAATTAGCTTGAAGGTATTTTCTCCTTCATTTGTAGCAATTGCCAAGCGTTGCCATGAAATTCTACTTTAATGAATATTTTAATTCAGAATTCGAAAGATCGTGATTAAATCCTTCGAATACTTAAAAGTTAGCCTTACGTTTAAACTAGGTGAATTTTAAATTTATAAATGAGTTTGATTTTCGAATCTAAATATCTGAGAAGAATTATTTAATGAGTTAAATCACACCTTTTAAGATTCGTTCAAATCAAATGTAGAACCGCAATTTAAGGTCACGAACTTTGTCATAGTAATTGGAATCGACTTGTAGGTTTAAATCCTGATTTCATTTAAGACAATAATGTATAATAACTGAAGCTATTTATACGGTATTTGATTCATCATTCTTTGTATTTTTGACAATTTTATAATGTGTTTAACATTTTAATATTTTAATCCTTTGTATCGTAAAAAATGATTTCAATAAAAAATTCCGTGGAAACTCTTATCATCACCTTGGACAATACTGTTAGAATTTTATTTCATACTGTTACGTATCTAATAAAATAAAATTTAAGAACAAATTTTCACAAAATTTTAGTATTTTTCCACTTTTTACGAAGGGAAAAATAATAAAATTCGTAGGCTCTTCCAACAAACCGAGCGTACTCGTAAATTTGCATTTTTTAAAATTATTATCAGAAACACTATTTAATATTATGAACATTAATAATAGAAACACTATTTATTTTTTATGAATTCATTCATATTAGTAGATTTGTGTCAGCAGGGATCATATGAGATACCTTTTTCCCTCTACTGGCGAGCGTTGTTGATTTGTGAATAATCAGAGCCAATTGTGTGTGTGTGTGTGTGTGTGTGTGTGTGTGTGTGTGTGTGTGTGTGTGTGTGTGTGTGTGTGTGTGTGTGTGTGTGTGTGTGTGAAGCATGCGCAAAAGGGAACTCACGATATGTAAAATGCGAAGCCTCCTGCTAGCATTCGTTGTATTTTTATCTTTTCTTCAAATCTGTCTTTTCTCATGATCTAATCAATCAATATTCCGCTATGTTTAATTAAAGTACCGTAAAATCCGGCGTATAGCGCGCGCCCATACTTTCAAGCTGAAATTTTTAATTCTTAGGTATATTCACCGTATAACACGCCCCTTTTTTACGAAGAAATCTGAAATGTATGTGCACAATGTTCTTACGTTTTGCAGTAATTTATTCAAGGTATTATTCCAAAGCTTTAGCTAAAATAGTATACTTCTAGTACTACAACCCTTTAAGTTCACATAAGGAGTGACGTTTCTTTATGAACTGCATTTCGATATATGTTCAAGTATAATTTTCTTCTATAATCAAGACTTTTTTTTAAAAAATTTTGAAGCTTTCATTTTTATACTCGGCGTATAACGCTCACCCCTAAATTTCGATCTTATTTTTTGAGTTAAAAGTGCGCGTTATACGCAGGATTTTACGGTAATTCTATTTGATATTTAATGCATTCAATTCAAAATCCAGGAGACTATTTGCTCATTATGTATTTGCACTCGGACGTGGTTTAAGCACGCAACCTTTTGATGGACATTAACGGCAGTCGACGTTTCAAAACCAATTCTTGGAGCATATTTTCTTCCCTCGTTATGAAAAAGTAGATGACTAGAAATCACAATGAATTATTGGTGACCTAACTAATATTACCTCTTGAGGTAAAACAACACTCCTCCAAAAATCACAATGATGAAGCTATCTGGTAAATTGGATTCGCTGTTAATGGAATTTAATCTTTTATTTGAAAACTTGCTTAAATTAGTAAATAATCTTATACACACACAATATAATACATATAGCACATGTAATTGATGCAGTATAGCACATGTAATTTAATAGAAGGATTCACTGCTAAAACCAAACACTTAGCTGCGGAGTAAATTGGCTTCTGTGAAAGTTGAATTTACTTATTTAGTTTAAAGTACCCTAAAACTGTGAATTTTGCCAAAAATTGATAAACTTTTATACTATTATTTTATAGACCATTTTATAAACTTTATAAAAATGCCAAACTTATTATTTTCTGTTCACCAGAACAAAAACTACACGTGTTTTAATAAAAGCAGATGCCAATACTTTAAGCAAGATATACTTTAAAATGCGTTTTACTCGAAATGTGTTTTTTTTTTGAAAATGCTCAAACGACAACAGCAGTTGCTAAAAAAGTTTTGAAAATAATTAACTGAAATTTTTTGTATATGTTCTGTATAAAGAAGTGTTTTAATCATTAAAATTATCAATCACTCTTTTGTTACAAAATTTACAGTCCCTTATTTGAATATAATCACTGTTATTATAAGCAATTTCATATAATAACAAAGATAAAGTGCTCTAGTTTTTGTAAAAAT
>BMAO01022017.1:0-18209 GCA_019973975.1 Trichonephila clavata
AAATTTGAACCATATCTCAGAAGTGGATGACAATGCATAATTAGGGGGAAAATTTACATCCAGTCTCGAACCTGGGGCTCCGAAGAGACGGGCCCGATTTCGTCAAAGTTCCCTTAACTCCGGAACTTACACGCATTTACACAAACAAAGACCAACTGTCGATAGCACGGTTGAGCTCCGTTGACGTATACAATTCGTGGCTCTGGGATCAAACAGGGGCCCCCAGATTACCATGGTATTTTTATTAACTCGCTTTCTAGTATGTGTGTCCTGGTCGAATTTTGTAATTGATTTTAAAACTAACTTCCAGAAACGCTAGAGACGTGAAATTTGAACCATATCTCAGAAGTGGATGACAATGCATATATAGGGGGAAAATTTACATCCCAGTCTCGAACCTGTTGGCTCCCGAAGAGACGGGCCCGATTTCGTCAAAGTTCCCTTAACTCCGGAACTTACACGCATTTACACAAACAAAGACCAACTGTCGATAGCACGGGTTGAGCTCCGTTGACGTATACAATTTCGTGGCTCTGGGATCAAACAGGGGCCTTCAGATTACCATGTATTTTTATTAACTCGCTTTCTAGTATGTGTGTCCTGGTCGAATTTTGTAATTGAATTTTAAACTAACTTCCCAGAATACGCTAGAGACGTGAAATTTGAACCATATCTCAGAAGTGGATGACAATGCATAATAGGGGGAAAATTTACATCTAGTCTCGAACCTGGGGCTCCCAAGAGACGGGCCCGATTTCGTCAAAGTTCCCTTAACTCCGGAACTTACACGCATTTACACAAACAAAGACCAACTGTCGATAGCACGGGTTGAGCTCCGTTGACGTATACAATTCGTGGCTCTGGGATCAAACAGGGGCCCCCAGATTACCATGTATTTTTATTAACTCGCTTTCTAGTATGTGTGTCCTGGTCGAATTTGTAATTGATTTCAAACTAACTTCCAGATAGCTAGAGACGTGAAATTTGAACCATATCTCAGAAGTGGATGACAATGCATAATAGGGGAAAATTTACATCCAGTCTCGAACCTGGGGCCCAAGAGACGGGCCCGATTTCGTCAAAGTTCCCTTAACTCCGGAACTTACACGCATTACACAAACAAAGACCAACTGTCGATAGCACGGGTTGAGCTCCGTTGACGGATACAATTCGTGGCTCTGGGATCAAACAGGGGCCCCCAGATTACCATGTATTTTTATTAACTCGCTTTCTAGTATGTGTGTCCTGGTCGAATTTTGTAATTGATTTCAAACTAACTTCCAGATACGCTAGAGACGTGAAATTTGAACCATATCTCAGAAGTGGATGACAATGCATAATAGGGGGAAAATTTACATCCAGTCTCGAACCTGGGGTCCGAAGAGACGGGCCCGATTTCGTCAAAGTTCCCTTAACTCCGGAACTTACACGCATTTACACAAACAAAGACCAACTGTCGATAGCACGGGTTGAGCTCCGTTGACGTATACAATTTGTGGCTCTGGGATCAAACAGGGGCCCCCAGATTACCATGTATTTTTATTAACTCGCTTTCTAGTATGTGTGTCCTGGTCGAATTTTGTAATTGATTTAAACTAACTTCCAGATAAGCTAGAGACGTGAAATTTGAACCATATCTCAGAAGTGGATGACAATGCATAATAGGGGGAAATTTACATCCAGTCTCGAACTGGGGCTCCGAAGAGACGGGCCCGATTTCGTCAAAGTTCCCTTAACTCCGGAACTTACACGCATTTACCACAACAAAGACCAACTGTCGATAGCACGGGTTGAAGCTCCGTTGACGTATACAATTCGTGGCTCTGGGATCAAACAGGGGCCCCCAGATTACCATGTATTTTTATTAACTCGCTTTCTAGTATGTGTGTCCTGGTCGAATTTGTAATTGATTTCAAACTAACTTCCAGATAAGCTAGAGACGTGAAATTTGAACCATATCTCAGAAGTGGAGACAATGCATAATAGGGGGAAAATTTACATCCAGTCTCGAACCTGGGGCTCCAAGAGACGGCCCGATTTCGTCAAAGTTCCTTAACTCCGGAACTTACACGCATTTACACAAACAAAGACCAACTGTCGATAGCACGGGTTGAGCTCCGTTGGACGTATACAATTTCGTGGCTCTGGGATCAAACAGGGGCCCCCAGATTACATGTATTTTTATTAACTCGCTTTCTAGTATGTGTGTCCTGGTCGAATTTTGTAATTGATTTTAAACTAACTTCCAGATAAGCTAGAGACGTGAAATTTGAACCATATCTCAGAAGTGGATGACAATGCATAATAGGGGAAAATTTACATCCAGTCTCGAACCTGGGGCTCCGAAGAGACGGGCCCGATTTCGTCAAAGTTCCCTTAACTCCGGAACTTACACGCATTTACACAAACAAAGACCAACTGTCGATAGCATGGATTGAGCTCCGTTGACGTATACAATTTGGTGGCTCTGGGATCAAACAGGGGCCCCCAGATTACCATGTATTTTTATTAACTCGCTTTCTAGCATGTGTGTCTTGGTCGAATTTTGTAATTGATTTCAAACTAACTTCCAGAAACGCTAGAGACGTGAAATTTGAACCATATCTCAGAAGTGGATGACAATGCATAATAGGGGGAAAATTTACATCGATTTTTTTTTCTTTTTTTTTTTCGATTCAGTATAAAAGCGTGTTTTTTTAGTTTTTTTTTTCTTTTTCATACTATAATTTATTTTTAACTACATTCGTTTCGTACAATATGCAATTTCATTAATCCGACATGAATATAACAATTACTAAAATCAAACAAATCATTAAATAAGAAACAAAATAGAAATGCAATTTTTTAAAAAAAAGAAACAACATAGGAACAAAAAATAATTCATCTTACTCCCTAGGGATAATTAAGCGTTCGTATCATATGTCTTTCTAGCTTGTCGGAAAAATTGAGCAAAGTTCTTGCAGAGAATTACTCAGAAACTGTTCGCAATGAGTTTCTGCCGGACTCATTGCGAACAGTTTCCAATATCAGATAACAACTTAATGACCTAAGTGGGGGCAACTCCTACAGTGAAGCAGTGATAATGGACACAATAGGAAGGGTGTGGTACTTGACATCTTGTCTTTTGACATCTGCTGACCGAACACGAGGCAATTACACGCTTCAGTAACCATTGGTCCAAAGCTGACCACAAACACGCCTTCCTCGAAGTAGAATGGCCATACGAGAAGTCGTTTTCCCATTGGTTTTTCCGCGCCAAATCCTTGACTTCCCATTGGCCTGTTTTCTGCTCCGAAATACATATAAATACACAGTCAAAGCCTGCACCAAAATGTTCAAAAATCATTTTAGGAGTTTTCATTCTGCTTCTTGTCTTAGTAGAGTTCAGACACGGATTCTCTGTCCTCGTCCGTGCCCCCAAAAAATACGCAGTCTGACCCAAGTTGAATGTGTTGCATCTTTGTGCATCCATTTGAATTTTGTGAGCTGGTGATTTTTGTTTAGATAGCGATAGTTTGGAGTAAGATAGTGCTTTTTACGTAGGTTTATTTTTGGTCATTTATCCGTTTTTACGGAGTTTTAGCAACACACGCGGTGTGACTAGGCCTAGTGCCGCACATCGTCCATCTGGCTTTTGAACGTGTTACCTTTTGGTTCACGTTCTATTGATATCGACTCGACTTCTCGACCACCCAACCCGACCATGGAAACGTCCACTCCCAGGATAGATGTAGCATCAACCCTGGTAAGTTCAATTTTTCATCCTGATCCAATATGTTTTAATGTAGCGGAAGCTCACACACATTTAGAAAACGCCGCGACATGCGCCGACTGCGAGGAACTCAGTGACGCCCTCGAAGATATTATCACCTCTATTAAATCTGCAGTCGGAGACGTAGACGACATGCAAAAGTTAAAATTAATAACGGAAGTACAATTTGTGGCGCTCAAAGCATCACGTAAATCCGTCAGGCTGCAACACGCGGAGTTTAGCACCTACATAGACGAGCTGAAAAAGCTCAATAGCATTTCTGTCCCTGCCTCACCCTCTACGCCTAAGGCGAAAAAAAGGGTGCAGAACAAGCGAGCGCCGGCTTCTCCTACCCCAGGCACTTCAGGGAAGAAGCAACGCGCGGAAGAGCGAATTCGCTCCCGCGAAACAACACCTCCCCCCTCTCCTACCACTATGGAGGAAGGGGACATTTCTTCGTCCGACGAGAGCGGCCCAGAAACAAGCACGAAAACAGTTCCCCCTGTTAGCGCACCTGTCGCTCAGGAAAAGGAAGACATTGATGTTCAGTCGACAGACTCGGAGAGCGATGGTTTCACCACCGTCTCCCGCAAAAAGAAAATTGCCTCCATCGTAATAGATGTGAGCCAAAATACCTCTGGGCTGCTCAACACATTGAGCGACCATTTAGGTAAGACACTCGAGGGGCGATTCGAGAACGGTAAGCTTAGGGTTTTTCCCAAGACTTACCAAGACCATCGAAAGCTCCAAACATACCTTCAAGTTCAGAAAATGCGGTCCCACACCTTTGAGATGGCTAATAATAAACAACTCAAAGCAGTCATACGAGGACTACCTACAGACTACGACCAGAAGGAGCTGATCTCAGAACTCACTGGTTTAGGGTTCACACCCAACCCCATGTTTCCATTCTCAGGAATAGGAAAACGCAGACAGACATGCCACTATTTTTGGTAGTCCTGCACAATAATACTCAACATAAGGAGATTTTCCACGTCTCAAATATCGGGTTTTTCCGAGTAGTGGTAGAACATCTCAAACAGTCAAGCATGCCTCCTCAGTGTTATCGCTGTCAGGAGTTTTACCACCACTCCCGTCTCTGTAATAGAGCACCTAAATGTTTGAAATGTAGCGGTAGCCATCTTAAAGCGGATTGCAAAAAAACAAATAAATCCCCAGCAAAGTGCGCAAACTGCGGGGGACCGCATCCAGCTAATTATTCAGGATGCCCCAAAAACCCCATCAACAGACCACCACCTAAAACACAACCCAATAACAACATCTGGGCGGAGAAAGCCAAGGCGCGCGCGCAGAAAGCCACACCGCAGCAGCAGCAAAAGAAAGTACAGCCCTAGCCACAACAGAAGTCATATGCTTCGACTGTTGCGGCCACAGTAAAACCCAACACATTAGATGCCAATACTGTCATGCAACAAATGGCACTCATGATGACACAGTGGGGACAGATTTTAGCAGCCCTACAAACTCAACAAAACAATAATTAACATTCAGCGCGTTAAATTTTAACACTCTCAGGGTTTTCAGTTGGAATGCAAATGGAGTAAATAAACATATTGATGAATTAAAAGAAAGTATAATTTTCCATAATCCCGACGTAATCGGAATCCAAGAAACACACCTTCGTCCTCCGGACCGGTTCTGCATTCCAAACTACACTTGTCATAGAAGTGACCGCACAACACACAGAGGGGGGGGAACCGCCATCTTAGTTAAAAATTCTCTCAAGCACCACGCCATTTTAGAATCCACTCAAACTTTTGAAAATACAACGGTTTTCATCAAATTAGGAAACAACACGACTATTACTATGGCGTGTATCTACAAACCTCCACACGGCTCCATTAATGTTACTGAACTTAATGCTATCCTCAATCATAACAACAAAGCCTTTCTCTTCGGCGATTTTAACGCTAAACACTCGAGTTGGAACCCTGGTAGATGCAATTCCAATGGTAATATTCTTAGCTCTTGGGCCGTTGGCTCGTCTATTGATATTATCGCACCCGACACTCCAACACATTTCAATCATAATGCTCCAAACACTGTAATAGACATAGGCTTTGCAGTTAATCTCTCACACTCTAATGTGTTTACTATTAATGAACTTAGCAGTGACCACAATCCAGTTATTTTCGATTTCGTAACTAATTGTCATTTACCACCAATACTTCAAACTCTTAAATCTACTAACTGGATTAAATATCAAGAAATTCTTCACCATAATATGTCAGGCAATCCTGCGATAGATGATTTGGACCAAGCCGTTCAAAATTTCAGCAGTATGGTCTCAGATGCTATTCACTCTTCCACTTCCACTAGACTAATTAAAACTACACACCTCCGCCTTCCTATTAACATTCGAGAGCTAATTAAAGCTAAAAATAGATTTAGAAAACTCTGGAACAACACGAGATACCCTCCCTATAAAAGGAAGTAAATGCTCTCAACAGACAGATAAAGATAGAAATCAATGAACATAAAAACAGGACCTGGAAAAATTTTCTATTAACTTTAAATACTGAAGATAATTCTCTTTACAATTTGCACAAGCGAATTACCAAAACATTCACTCCTATCCCACCTCTCCATGGTCCGAGTGGGTTAGCTTATTCTGATTTCGAAAAAGCGGAGGCTTTTAAAGACACCTTGGAGGTCACTTTTCAGGAAAACATTGAACCCTACAGTGACGACAAGATTGAAGAAGTCGAAAATTTAGTGAATCACTATTTCGACAACTTCCCAACTACCACACCACACCTCACTTCCCCCACCGAAGTCCGAGGCATTATTAAAACACTTGCTAATAGGAAGTCAGCAGGCCCTGATTTAATCCCTAATATAGCATTAAAATACCTTCCTATTAAAGCCATTACACACTTAACTAAAATCTACAACAAATGCCTCATTAAGTATCACTTTCCTACACAGTGGAAAATAGCAAATGTAGTCATGCTGCCCAAGTTAGGGCAAGATCACAAATTCCCACAAGGCTTCAGACCAATTTCTTTATTAAATTGCACTGCTAAGGTTTTCGAAAGAGTAATCTTAAATAGAATTAAAAATCACTGCAAAGCCATAGATTGCATTCCCCCGGAACAATGCGGTTTCCGGGAGGGCCACTCCACTCTACATCAACTCATTAGAGTTACGAATATTATAAATGAGGGTTTCCTAAATAAATTCTACACTGTCGGTGTTTTCTTGGATGTCAAGAGAGCATTCGACAAGATGTGGCATGATGGCCTCACATACAAATTAATTAAACTTCAGTTCCCTGACTTTTTAATTAAAATGATACATAACTATTTACACAATCGAACCTTCAGAGTTCGTGTAAATAGCACTTTTTCAGACATCGGGAATTGCCTTTCAGGCGTCCTTCAGGGTTCTGTACTAAGTCCATATTTGTACAACTTTTTACACACATGATTTTCCCAATCACCCCACCGTCAGTACATGCTTATTCGCAGACGACTCTGCGGCATTGACCCAGGGCGTAAAACTCAGCTACACAATTAAAAATATACAACACTACCTCGACATACTCGAGAATTGGCTCACAGACTGGAGGATAGCAATAAATGTAGATAAATCACAGGCTATTGTATTCAGAAAATGGGGCGTTATCGACCCACAGACTGAACTCACACTCTTTGAAAACAACATTCAATGGGTCTCGGTTGTGCGTTACCTGGGACTATATCTAGATAATCGACTAACTTACAAATCACACATAGATTATCTATCTGAGAAATTCTGGGGAAGAATTGCTCTGGCCATCTCCCTTATTGGGAGAAGGTCACCACTCTCCCTAGAAAATAAAGTCATTCTTTACAAGCGTATTTTGCGCCCAGTGATAACATACGCTTGCCCCATCTGGGGCGCGGCGGCACCGAATTCGATCTCCATCTCTTTTAATCGAGCTGGTGTATGGTTTTTTTGGTGAATTTTACGGCCTGGTTCCTCGTCTACAGTGATATAGTGTTCGACTATTCTACGATTTTCGTGATTCTCTGATTTTTTCGGAGTTCACACATTTTTCGACTTAGTGCACGTGCTTCACGTGCACATTCCATCTTCTCCACTTCCGCTGGATTTACCATTCTGGATATGTCCGCTACCAGGACAGATGATGCGTCGGCCAAGGTAAGTCAGTTATTTACTACAGAGCCTTTTAGATTCGACGCAGAAAGAGCAAAAACACGGTTAGATGCATGCAACACTAGTGATGATTGTGAGGAGCTGTGTGAGTCCCTTGAGGACATTATTCACACCCTCCAACTTTACGAAAACAACACGCTTGAGAGTCTCAGGGCTGTTAATGAAGTCCAATGGATTGCTTACAAGTGTGCTCGCAAGTCCAACGAACTCATGCATAATGAGTTTAAAGTTAGATTTTTTAAGCTTGAGGAGCTTAACCAAGCTCAGCTACCCACAACTGTATCGGCTCCTAAGCCTACAAAAGCACGAGTTAATACTGGTGCTTCGGCTCCCAAGCCAGCACGAATTCAGGTCCTCACTGCTAAGCCTAAACAACGCAGGAATAAGCGTGCGACCGTTTCACCCACGTCGGCCCGGCGAGGGAAAAAATCACGTTCGGAGCAGTCGCACCCCCCACCCACTACCGCTCTTTCAGAAAGCGAAAACTCGCTCATGGAAGAATCAGATTTTTCCGACGATAGCTCGGAGAAACAAGTTATACTAAAGGACGTCACTTCCGCCGCTATTTCTGGCGTGCCGGATGTTGCTGATAAAAGCGACGATCCTCTTAATTCAGATGAGGGTGATTTTACGCTGGTCACCAATAAAAAACGCATTGCCTCTATCGTCATCGACGCAGGCAAAAATGCAACCGAGCTTCTCGGACAGCTAGGGAGACTGACAGGTACCTCACTCGAGGGGCGTTATGAAAACGGGAAACTCCGTATTTTCCCAAAGACAATTGTTGAGCACAGGCAGCTCCAAAAGTATATTGCGGAACAAAAATTGAGGTCACATACGTTCGAGATGGACCACAATAAACAATTAAAATGCGTGATCAGAGGGTTACCCACTGATTTCGACCAAAAAGACCTCATTCAGGAACTCCGTGGCTTAGGGCTTGATCCCAGCCACGTCACCTTGTTGAAAAACAAGAAAACAATAACCAACATGCCACTCTTTATGGTAACCCTTCCTAAATGCCCTGTTAACACAGGCATATTCAACATCACTCACATAGGCTCGTTTAGGGTTAAACCTGAGCCTAAAAACCCATCAAACATGCCTCCTCAGTGCTATAGATGCCAGGTGTTCTACCACCACTCTAGGTTTTGCACTAGAGCACCTAGATGTGTTAAATGCTCAGGGGGTCACCTCACCTCTGAATGCAAAAAAACATTAAAAACCCCAGCTAAATGTGCAAATTGCAGTGGTTCTCACCCTGCAAATTACTCAGGATGCCCCAATAACCCAATCAACAACGCGAACAACAAAAATAAGCAACAAAAACCACAAGTCCGACAGGTGAAGGCCGGCGCACGCGCCCAGAACACCACACCACCACAACAACTGTACTCAGGTGCAGTTAAAAAGAACACCCAACACGAAATCGACTCATCAAGTTTATTGGCTCAAATGGCCCAGATGATGACGCAGTGGGGACAAATGCTGACCTTACTGCAATCCAAAATTTAAATTTATAATTCATTACACTCTCAAGTCCTTTTCTCTTTTTGTAGTCTATTTACTTGTGCATTTAATTTCTCCATATCACATTTAATTTTGCATTACAACACCATCTGCTCTTTTGCGTCCGAACTGACTCTGTAGTGGACTCGCTACCCGCCCGCTCATGTTGATTGTTCCTTTTGTTGTTAGGCGATCGTTTTCCTTCCCTGCGCTTCCTCCAGATTTTTCCCTCGTTCGTCTGCCTAGTGCGGACACCTGGGTGACAATTCCTCTGCCCCCACGGGGGGCTCCGTGATTTACTACTTCTTACATGGTTTTTCTTTTCTCCTTTAAACTGGGTAAAAGCGCTTCGCGCTGTAAACCCGAGAAGAATTTAATTTAGCTTTAGCTAGCGGCGGCACCGACCCATACTAAACGGATCCAAATCATACAAAATAAAATTCTGAGAATTATTACTAACGCACCTTGGTACGTTAGGAATTCAGTCATACACAACGACTTACATATGGAGCCGATAGATAACTACATCACTAAACTTTCTAGAAATGTTTTTCGAAGTATCGAAAATCATGACAACCCATTAATTAAAGCACAAACATTATTTACTTATCCACATACTAAAGTTAATTTTGCATAAAAACCTTCTAAGTGGGAAATTCCCCTTAAGCCCCATAACTCAACAAAAATACTTAATTTACACATTGAACTACATCACACGCTTCCGCTACTATCTTTTAAAACTAGGTCAGATGAAGAATAGCTGACGTCATTCCCCATTTTCACCCCTGCGAACGCAGGGTAACTTCGGCGTTTTTCGCCCATCGATGCTTCTTCCTCCACCCCTCCCCCTCCACGTTTTCTCCCGAAAGGGTTTAATTCGTGACGGCTTTACCTCGTACATTTTGCCTCCCTCCGGGAGGCGTCACTCTTCTAATGGTCTTTCTTTTTCACACTATCTTCAGGATACTGGGTATAAGCCATTTTGGCTGTGACCCGCCATATCTAATTTTCGTTTCGTTCACCAAAATGCTCTTCACCCACCGTAGCCAGCTCACTTGCCCTCCCCTCTAGCACAATAGCTTTTTTTATGCACTCTAGATCAATAGATTTGCACTGATTTTCTGTTTTGTATGCTTGTTTCTTTTTTTTCTCAGCCTTTTGTCTCCATTTATTCGCGTTTTTTAGCTCCTGCGCGACAACCTCGCTCGTCCGCTACTTTGGCTCGAATGAGCCTTTCTACCTCAGTCGGTCTTAGGCCACGCCTCCGGCCTCCCTGATTGGTTCGCCCACGGCCCTTCGTCCATCCCCCTTTTTGGGACTTGTTCACATCGCAGCTCAGTCATTTTTCTTTTTCTCATTTCTACTGAGTAAAAGCGATCACTCGCTGTCGCTCGTCATCTATCTTATTTATTTATATATATACCCTTGAGTTCATTTTTTATTCTGCCTCGAGTGCATGCTGATATTTTCTCCTGCTCTCGCCGATTGATCCTGGAAACACGTTTCAACGCAAGCTGTTTCCCGCTCTTTTGCCTTTCACCTTTCGGAACTTCACCGGACCGCTCTGAAAAGTTCATTGACGTCGCCGACCACCCGCGGATTTTCGCCCAGTGGAACTTCACCGTCGCTTCTACTTACTCCTACCCTGGACGGGGCCAGTCCTGCCCCCCCAGCCCGTCTATCGACATGAGTTCATCATCGGATTCGGAAGAATCCATGGAGGCCCACAGCCCGGCCCACACCCCACCTCCACCCCGACTTGAAGAAATCAAAAAAAATCTAACCAAAGTGCACAATTCTGTTGAGTGCATGGACTTTTGCGCACTAATTGACAACGTTATTCAGGGTATAGATACCTTTGACTTTCAAACCCCTACCGCCAAAAATCAATTCAGTTTCTCGCATACAATATGCAGGAAGAAATCCGGTCTCTTTACATTTCCCTCAAAAAGACGGAAATGGACATGGAGAAGGAAACACACAACGAACTCCTTAAGCAATGGGGAGTCATGACGGAGAAGGAACTCGCCGAATTTGTCCCAGTGACAAATAAGAAACAGAAAAATAGGCCTCTCTCACCGATAACGGACACGACATCGGCCAAAAAAGTGAAAACGGACTGGGATAACCAGTACCAGGTCCTCACCGTAGACGACCCACCAAACGATCAACAACCTGATGACCAAATGGACGCGCCTAGTAGGGGCCCATCTCCGGTTCAACGGATAAGGCCACCCCCACCAATCACAATTGACAACGTCGATCATCCTGCCCAACTGCTCAAAAGAATACAGTCCATGACTAAAGAGAAGCTAACGGCCCGCACGAGAGGTAAGAGCATCAAACTCTACCCAAAACCCCCGAAGCGTACCATAGGATACGCAAATTAATAGAAGACGAGAAACTCGAAGCCTTCACATTCCATTTCCCATCGGAAAAAGAATACCGAGTAGTAATTAGAGGAATGCCAGCAGATATGCCAGTCAATGAAGTCATTGAAAATCTCGAGGAGCTGGGCATTCACCCCAAAGAGTGCAGAGTCCTTATCAACAGGAAAACAGGTCAGCCCATGCCCATCTTCTCCGTCTTTCTGGAGAAAAATGAAGACAATCGTAACATCTACAACTTAAAGGAGTTGTGCTTCATGAAGATTGTCGTGGAGACGATGAGAGGAAAAATTGGCCGGCGCAGTGCTACCGCTGTCAAAGATTCTTTCACGGTTCAAGGTTCTGCACGCGGAACCCAAAATGTGTGAAATGCGGAAAACCTCCCCTGACAAAGGACTGCACCAAAACAAAAAATGAAGAGCCAACATGCTGCCACTGCCAGGGCAACCACCCCGCCAACTTCTTAGGATGCCCCCAAAATCCCCTGAACAGACCTCCACCTCCTCCAAAAGTCAATTTTTGGGAAGAAAGGGCAAGGATAAAAAAAGAAATGCAAGAAGCAGCAAAAAACAAAACCACCCCTCCAGCTCCTCCCACAAGTCAACAGAATAATCAAACCGAAGAGACGTCCTCGTCACACCCGCCCCAGACCAGTTCCTCGACATACCAGTCACAAACGAAATTCGTTCCCCGACAAGTTCAGATGATGCCCTCGAAACCACCAACCAGAACCCAGGAGACACCCTCGTCCTCCCGGAATGTACCTCTAAATCGCACCGAAGCAACTAAGCCAAGAGAAAATCCAGAAGAAGACCCACCCTCACTACTAGACACCCTCTCTCAAATAAATGACCCTGAAGTACAGGAAATGACTGCAATAGTAGAAAAATTCATAAAAATATCCAAATCTAACAAACCCACAGCATACAAAGCAATGGAGCTGTTTTCTCTGTTAAAAATTAAAATTTAACATTCACGCCCCCCAGCAGAAATAGACCCCTCAAGCTCGTCACGTAGAACGCTGACGGAGTTCTCCATAAGATTCCTGAACTAGAAGAGTACATTGACAGACACGACCCTGACGTCATAGCACTTCAAGAGACCTTCCTAAGACCCTGCCATAGCCTAAATTTTCCAAATTATGTCACCTACCGTAATGATAGAAGAACGCACAGAGGAGGTGGCACAGCCATAATTATCAAAAAGTCAATAGCCCATCACAGTATCGAAATCCCAACCAATTCCATTCAAAACACCACCATTGTCATTGAAGAAACCCATAATATAACATTTGCAGCATCTACAGACCACCAAAACAACCGCCACAAGCCTTAATCCCAGACCTCCTCAGGATCCTAAGAAACAGAACAAATGCTTCATTGTTGGAGGTTACAATGCCAAACACCAAACGTGGAGCCCACACAGCACAACCAACCAGTGCGGCAGAGTACTAAATAAGTTCATTAAAAACTGCGGCTTCCTGCTTTCATACTCTTCACAACCCACCATAGTGCCCTACCGTACAAATCAAAGACCAGCCACAATAGACTTTGGAATCTCCTGCGGGCTGGATAACATCCTCGTCGAAACTCAAGCGGAACTCTCTAGCGATCATAACCCGGTTCAATTCATCATCCCAGAAGCAAACAACAGTCCTTATGCCCAAAACTGCACCACCTTCACCAATTGGAATCGATTTCAAGAATTACTAACCACATCAGTCCCAGGAAATCCCAAAATTAATAATACAGAAGAAATAGAAGCCAATATAGATCAGCTGACCAACCATATCCATAACGCAATCAATCAAAGCAGCAAGATGAAAGTAATTAAACACGACATTACCTTCATTCCCCTAGCGATAAGAAAAAAGATAAAAGAAAAGAACAGACTAAGAAAACTCTGGCAAACCACCCATTATCCGCCTATCAAACAAGAATTAAACAAACTGCAAAGAGATTTAAAAAAGGACTTAACTGAAATAAAAAAACAAGCATTCAACAATATTTTAGAAGAGGCAAATAATAACCCCGAAGACCTACATGACATCATCAAGAGAAAAAAAAAGAACTCACAGATCACCTACCCCCCGCTCTTAAGTTATAGGGGATTAGTTTATGATACGCTGGATAAAGCGAACCTCTTTGCGGATACGATGGAAGAGTCGTTTAAGGAAAATATCGAGCCCTATGATGATGACGCAATCGACGAAGTCGAAAGAAAAGTTCATAGATACTTAAATAACACCTCCTTCCCGTGCCCACCCCTCACCTCTCCTGGTGAATTTGTGACATCATTCTAGACCTCAAGAACAGGAAGGCCCCCAGGAGCTGACCGAATAAAGAATATCGCCTTGAAAATCCCTACCGATAAATGTAATTACATTCCTCACAAAAATATATAACAAATGCCTAATGGAAGGTTATTTCCCGAATACATGGAAGCACGCAATTATCACCCTCCTCCTGAAACCCGGAAAAGATGCCAAGTTACCCATAAACCATAGACCTATAAGCTTAATATCAACAGTTGGAAAAATTTTTGAAAAGATAATATTAAAAAGAATAATGCAACACACAGACGCCAATAGCATAATCCTAGATTTCCAGCATGGCTTCAGAGAAGAAACCTCCACTAACCATCAGCTCCTGAGATTGACAAACCTGATTATCAATGGCTACAACAACCGTGAAACCACCGGGGGTGCCTTCCTTGACGTCGAAAAGGCGTTCGACAGGGTATGGCACGATGGACTCATTTTCAAAATGATTGAACTCAACTTCCCACCGTACATCATCACACTAATAAATAGCTACCTAAACGACCGCACTTTTCAAGTCAAAATTCAATCCATCAAATCAAGAACTGGGCACATAGAAGCGGGAACGCCCAAGGATCCATACTCAGCCCGATACTGTACAATATCTTTTACCCCTGACTTCCCCACCTCGCCATCAGTAGAAGTATGTCTCTTTGCAGACGACGCAGCAATAGTAACCCAAGCGTGCAACCCCGATATTGTTAAAAGAAACTTTCAAAATTACTTCAAAAAACTCCAGGCCTGGCTTAAAAAATGGAGGATAAAAATTAACGCTGAAAAAAGTAAAGCTATAAAATTTAAAAAAGGTACATATCGCAATCAACTGCAAAACCTGAAATTATTTCGAAGCCCCATCCCATGGGTGAAGGAAGTGGAATACTTAGCGTCACTATTGACTCAAAATTAACATACAATAATCACCTGAATAAATTAACTGTAAATTCAAGAAGAAACTTTTTGCCCTCATGCCTTACTCAACAGAAACTCGACCCTGACCATAAGAAGCAAGAGAATAATTTATATGCAGTACCTTCAGCCAACTTTAACATACGCATGCCAAATTTGGGGATGTGCGGCAGCATATCAAATAAACAAGCTCCAAATTCTACAAAATAGGGCACTCAGAATAATTTTTAAACTATCCAAAATACATTGCTAGAAATACCTTCATAAAGACGCTGGAATAAAAACCCATAAACGAAAACCATCAACTCCCTCTCCACTTCCTTTCACAATCAATTGAGCACACACTCGAACCAGCTGATCGCTCGTCAACCCTCCTCCATAACAATAGGACGCCACAGGCATCCCATCGGATCAACAGCACTCCCACATTCCTTCTAGAAGAAAAATCCACCCTTCCTATTCGGAAGCGAAACTTCATTCATAGCAGCAGGACGCCACAGGCATCGCACCGGATCTACATCACTCACATCCCTTCTAGAAGAAATTCCACCCCTTACTACCCTGAGGCGAAACTTCATTCATAGCAGCAGGCAGTTATTTGACCCTTCCCGACCCTCTTCTATGAGAGAAACCGGATTCGTCATGCAGCTGCACTAAACTTCACCCTCCCCCCCCCTTCTCTCATGCCGACGCCAAGTGCATCGAAGTGAAATTCTTTATTTTATTTACACAGAGAAAAAGCGCATAAATTTTTTGCGCTGGTGCTCTAAGGAAAAGATATGTTCCCGATTTTTTCATTCTGTCTCGAGTGCATGCTGATATTTTCTCCTGCTCTCGCCGATTGATCCTGGAAACACGTTTCAACGCAAGCTGTTTCCCGCTCTTTTGCCTTTCACCTTTCGGAACTTCACCGGACCGCTCTGAAAAGTTCACTGACGTCGCCGACCACCCGCGGATTTTCGCCCAGTGGAACTTCACCGTCGCTTCTACTTACTCCTACCCTGGACGGGGCCAGTCCTGCCCCCCAGCCCGTCTATCGACATGAGTTCATCATCGGATTCGGAAGAATCCATGGAGGCCCACAGCCCGGCCCACACCCCACCTCCACCCCGACTTGAAGAAATCAAAAAAAATCTAACCAAAGTGCACAATTCTGTTGAGTGCATGGACTTTTGCGCACTAATTGACAACGTTATTCAGGGTATAGATACCTTTGACTTTCAAACCCCTACCGCCAAAAATCAATTCAGTTTCATCATACAATATGCAGGAAGAAATCCGGTCTCTTTACATTTCCCTCAAAAAGACGGAAATGGACATGGAGAAGGAAACACACGACGAACTCCTTAAGCAATGGGGAGTCATGACGGAGAAGGAACTCGCCGAATTTGTCCCAGTGACAAATAAGAAACAGAAAAATAGGCCTCTCTCACCGATAACGGACACGACATCGGCCAAAAAAGTGAAAACGGACTGGGATAACCAGTACCAGGTCCTCACCGTAGACGACCCACCAAACGATCAACAACCTGATGACCAAATGGACGCGCCTAGTAGGGGCCCATCTCCGGTTCAACGGATAAGGCCACCCCACCAATCACAATTGACAACGTCGATCATCCTGCCCAACTGCTCAAAAGAATACAGTCCATGACTAAAGAGAAGCTAACGGCCCGCACGAGAGGTAAGAGCATCAAACTCTACCCAAAAACTCCCGAAGCGTACCATAGGATACGCAAATTAATAGAAGACGAGAAACTCGAAGCCTTCACATTCCATTTCCCATCGGAAAAAGAATACCGAGTAGTAATTAGAGGAATGCCAGCAGATATGCCAGTCAATGAAGTCATTGAAAATCTCGAGGAGCTGGGCATTCACCCCAAAGAGTGCAGAGTCCTTATCAACAGGAAAACAGGTCAGCCCATGCCCATCTTCTCCGTCTTTCTGGAGAAAAATGAAGACACAATCGTAACATCTACAACTTAAAGGAGTTGTGCTTCATGAAGATTGTCGTGGAGACGATGAGAGGAAAAATTGGCCCGGCGCAGTGCTATCCGCTGTCAAAGATTCTTTCACGGTTCAAGGTTCTGCACGCGGAACCCAAAATGTGTGAAATGCGGAAAACCTCACCTGACAAAGGACTGCACCAAAACAAAAAATGAAGAGCCAACATGCTGCCACTGCCAGGGCAACCACCCCGCCAACTTCTTAGGATGCCCCCAAAATCCCCTGAACAGACCTCCACCTCCTCCAAAAGTCAATTTTTGGGAAGAAAGGGCAAGGATAAAAAAGAAATGCAAGAAGCAGCAAAAAACAAAACCACCCCTCCAGCTCCTCCCACAAGTCAACAGAATAATCAAACCGAAGAGACGTCCTCGTCACACCCGCCCCAGACCAGTTCCTCGACATACCAGTCACAAACGAAATTCGTTCCCCGACAGTTCAGATGATGCCCTCGAAACCACCAACCAGAACCCAGGAGACACCCTCGTCCTCCCGGAATGTACCTCTAAAATCGCACCGAAGCAACTAAGCAAGAGAAAATCCAGAAGACGACCCACCCTCACTACTAGACACCCTCTATCAAATAAATGACCCTGAAGTACAGGAAATGATTGCAATAGTAGAAAATTCATAAAAATATCCAAATCTAACAAACCCACAGCATACAAAGCAATGGAGCTTTTCTCTGTTAAAAATTAAAATTTAACATTCACGCCCCCCAGCAGAAATAGACCCCTCAAGCTCGTCACGTGGAACGCTGACGGAATTCTCCAAAAAATTCCTGAACTAGAAGAGTACATCGACAGACATGACCCTGACGTCATAGCAATTCAAGAGACCTTCCTAAGACCTGCCATAGCCTAAATTTTCCAAATTACGTCACCTACCGTAATGATAGAAGAACGCACAGAGGAGGTGGCACAGCCATAATTATCAAAAAGTCAATAGCCCATCACAGTATCGAAATCCCAACCAATTCCATTCAAAACACCACCATTGTCATCGAAGAAACCCATAATATAACCATTTGCTGCATCTACAGACCACCAAAACAACCGCCACAAGCCTTAATCCCAGACCTCCTCAGGATCTTAAGAAACAGAACAAAATGCTTCATTGTTGGAGATTACAATGCCAAGCACCAAACGTG